>JALPQI010023754.1:0-15809 GCA_025490895.1 Thaumatotibia leucotreta | reverse complement strand
TTTGAGGATTTGTCTCTGTCACTCTAATGACTCCTTTGTTGGAGTGACAAAGACAACACAAAATTGGCAGATTTCGAAGTTTGCATTAGGGTTGAAACTTTTACATGTGAAATTTTTTTTGCGCTATCAAAACTTTGTAGTAATTCTTAGGACGATACTATAAATAATGAGAAGGCGTCCTGGCAGGAAGGCAAGCCTAAATATTTTACGTGCCTACACTTTCCGAACAAGCTTGACGAAGTAATATTTTAGATTTTTGAAAAGATCGATCAGACGCATTAAACATACCTACGTATTTACTTACATTCTCAAATAAAACCACAAACGCAACTGATAAACAGAACATTTTCCGTACAAAACCGGGGTATAACGTGTACTGCGTTATCATTTATCAATTTACAATACATAAATAATGTTTCGTATGATACGTATTTGTGTATTTACAAAGCATTACATTTACAATTTACCATACATTGAAATAATGCCACAGTTCAATTGATTGTCTGATTTGATAAACTTTTACTCCTTTATTCATAAACATATCTTAACTTAGCAAGCCGCTAAGTATTATTTGTCCCTTTCGGTCTTATGGAATATTGATCAGAACGAAAGAAACAAACAATACTATGAACCCTCTAGATACACAAAAAAAATTTTGGTATACATTACACTTCGAAGAATCTACGCAAATTTCATGGATTTTTCTCTGTCACTCTAATGATGGTCGCGGTATTAAGCCTCCGGGGCTACCATGGCTTCTTAAATTCATAGAATAACTCTCAAATATTGGCTGCTTGCCTATTTTTGACAATTATTCTATGGAATCGACACCTCGCGATTTAGTTTAGGTCCTAAACTGAATCGCCTTATTAGATTGTGGTACCCCCAGCTCTGAAAGTTTATTTTCGCTTGTCATAAGATTTGTGACGCCTAGATATGTGCACACGCGTGTAAATCGCTGATAACGCTCGTAAAGCCGCGCCCGCGCCGTTGTGCCTTGTTTGCAAACAAACTCGGGTCCCCCCTCGCTTCTGCCGCACCCCCTCGGTCTCCCCTTACACGTGTATTAATACAATGTATTGTTATGCATTTGTGCAAAAAGCAATCGCATTTTGTTATACGGGTGTGTTATCAATATTATTATCATCATATACCCAATGTAAATGCATTTTAATTGCGATTGTAATTAAATAAACAAACTTGTACATGGGGAAAATAATATGTGAATCATTTCGTATCGTGTTATGATAACAATAATATAAAATGAGTAGCGGTTTTCATACTGATTGTTACTATGACAAGCTACTAATTTGTGTTGGAATGTAATAGGGGTGAGAGTAGTTAATTTGCAATAAACTTTATTTTTGGAGATCCACGGTCCGTCGGGGTACGGCGAAGGAAAATGATTTGTACCTTGTCACAATAACTATGATAATAATATCATCATCATATTATGATAGGGATCTCTGACGGTTTTCATATCAAACAAAATATCATGAACAAATATTGTCTGTGACAAGGTACGAAAAGGATGTTTATTGGATTAGAATTTAAACTAAAACTCCTATACTCTTTGTGGTCTAGTAAACTTATTCAACATTTATTTCATTATTATATACCATTACAAACTCAATCCGTTACCTCACTGAAGTGCTAATCTATGAGAAAATGTTTATCTGAATAAATTCCTAAATATGTATAAATTTTCCTGGTCTTTGTCAATAAGATATTCACATGATTTTGTAAGTCAAACGTATCTCAAGACTGAGAACCGAAGGATTTCCTGTTGAACAAAGAATAATTATTAGAGCATTGACCAACAGTGAATCATGGCTGATGAAAGAATGGAGGATACTATTGATAAAAAAGGATTTATGCTTTCTTTTCTTTACAACGGATTTCATAGAAATATATTGTTTTATTAGTTACTTTTGAATAGAAAATAATGCACGTCTTCAGCTTTGCCATAATTGTTTTACGGTTTTTGTAAAATGAAATGTAATTGAATTCTGTTAAAAATATACCTAAGCATTGTATTATGATTATGAATTCGAAAAAGGTTTAGATCAAATATATTGGGGTATTTGGGGTAATGGCCAGTTTCAACATCCCTGGATAAAATATATCTGTCAGATAAATGCTAAGGACATTTTACTAAGCGGACACGAAAAACCTCACGTAAATATTTTTTTCTTTTATCATATTTTATTTTTATTTGTGAAATATTATTTAACTAAAAATAGACAAATAATAAGTAATGTCTCAATTTAATATATTAATTATCGGCAACTACATTTTTAGACTACTGTTTGGCCACGAAACTTATGTTCTGCAAACTACTTTTTGACATTTTACAACTAGTTGCGAATTATACATGTTTGAATTTTTTCAATGATTTAGTTTTTCGTCTATCGTTTTTTAAGTGTATCTTCACAATAGGCCATTGCCGCTATATAGGATGAAGATGAAGACAATTTTATGGATGTCGTCTTTTTAAACAAATTCTATGATTATTTAATTAAATAGCTCTAATGTCTGACCCTTATGATGTGCCCTTGCCAAATCAGACCAAAATAACCAGTGAGAGATACTATGTCTTCGATAGACATCAAAAAACCGATTTTGGATGCAATATTTTCTATAAATATTCCCGCTAACTTGGCCCTGTTGCGAAATAGGAAGCAGTTAAAAGACCATATAATCAAATTGCCCGGCAAGCAAGGGCGTTCTTCCCGAAATTGTTTTTTTTTTATGATTTTCTACTCAGGCACATACTCTTCTACGACAGCATGACAGTATTAGGACTGCGGTAATGTCATTACTATCATATTTTAGGTACCTTTTGTGGGCCACCAAAATGCGAAAATTCCATACTTTTTTAGTGAAACGACGTAAAGTTCAATAGCCAATTTTAAGGTATGCAACTAAGATTTCTGTGTTTAGACTTAAGTGAATCTTCAAGCATATGACACTCTCTAAATTGTTTAATGATTTAGTATAACGTCGATTTCAAATTTCCTAGATATTTGCAATCTTTCACAGAGAATATTTTTCTGTACACCATTGTGCAGAATCAATTTACGATTATCAAATTGAATATGTCTTATCAGATATATTAATGGATACTTGAAAAGCATACATATATCAATTGAAAAAGATGGCTTTGCTAATTTCATGGCTGTAAACTGTTCATCGATCGATTTTAAAACCGATGTATAATAGACGTTTAAGTGTGTCCTCTTAGTAAAATGAACAGTCCTTAGATGTCCTTTTCTTTTAAATAGCTGGGGAAATGATAGTGATACTGATAGTTTTATCTGACGGATATAATGAAATTCAATACATTACGCAACGGGATTGTTACACAGGTCGTAAGCCTCTTTTATCTCCGGACGTAATCTGTGTGAGATCATGAGATGTACAATACTATTTATTACTCAGGTAGTCGGTTCACTTTTTTGTAACATCGAGAAATAATGAAAGAGTGTATTGTTGTTTTTTTTACTGGGTTGAGGGCGTGTACAGTCAAGGGCATTAATATACATATATATATATATACACTTCTCCATACTGATCCCTTACAAATGTGTCTATATATTAATGCACTCGGCTCAGAATATTCAAAAATTAATGATACCATCGAAAATCCCATAGATTACATATACAGCATCCTTTGTTATGAAAACTGTATGACAATCCCACCTTTGAAAAGCTGCTGTACAAAATACTTTCTTCACGAATTCCCCTGAACCAATTCAATGACGTCACTAAAAAGGCGACATTGATAAAGAGCGTTTTTAGGACAATTGGTCTTTCCCAAAATTATGTATCTCGGCGAGTTTATTTATGACATGACACAAAAAGCCTATTTCTGACAGTGTATTATTTTGTTTGCAGGAAGCTGATAGTGTGCCACTACAAGAAGGGCACGGAGATATGCAACTACAGTTATAGCAACACCATTCTCGCCGTGAAGCTTAACCGCTCGGTGTGTATCCCCCTTATTTCGTCGGTTGACAACCAAAACTATCGTATCTAAGTTCTGATTCAATACTGACTCAGAACAACTACATAAGAGGTTGCTAAGAATAGTGACAGTTTTTATAGTGAGTTTTGGTTGTCAGCCGACGATTTGTTCTGTTATTTTGCGTGGTCCCACCGCTGGCCCAGTACTTGTTGGGGACTTCACTTACACCCTTTCGCAGATGTATGCAGGTTTCTTCACGATGTTTTCCTTCACCGTAAAACACTTGTTAATGTCAAATGATATGAGTTTTGTTATTAGTATCGCGGGACTTACTAGGCGTTCTACGCCTATGCCACATAGAGGGAAAGTACCTTAAATATCATAGAAATGTAACATTACTTTTCTGAAATAAGACTATTTAATTTTTAAAACAGCATTCAAATTTATTATTTTTACTATAGTATGGACAATCTTTATCGTGTCGGCTATGCCACATGAAGGAAAACTAAATTGAATATTGTACTAAACATTTTACTGAAATAAAACATTATTTTCATTTAATGACCAAATTAGATTCAACAATCACATCTGCCAAGATACTATAGTACGAGTAGGTGTAACTATCAAATTAAAAATTCAAAAATATTTATTTGCATGAACACAGTACAGTCAAAGGCAAAAAAAATTAGATGTACACAAAAAATGTTCAAAAATATGTCCCAGTACACTTTAATTACGTGTAATAAGAACGTCGTAACATATTTATGAGCGGATTCTATCGATACTTATTTTTGCATTTGACTGTACAACTACAGATCGTACAATCAAATATGTAACGGTAAACCAACGGTCCACAGCGGCTGGTAGTCTGCCTCGAAGAGTCTCTCCACATCCACAACATCCGCGACATGAAGATCCTTCACACGATCCGCGACACGCCTCCCAACCCGCGCGGGTTATGCGCCCTTGCCCCCGCAGCCGATCGCTGCTACCTAGCCTACCCCGGCTCCAGCGCCGTCGGCGAAGTCCAAATCTTCGACGCGGTCCACTTAAACGCTAAATGCGTCCTAAGCGCTCACGATTCCGGCCTAGCCGCTTTAGCTTGGTCATCATGCGGGCGGCGATTAGCGACCGCTTCAGAGCGCGGAACGGTCATTCGCGTCTTCGCGGTCCCTGAGCGGGTCCGCTTGTTTGAATTCCGAAGAGGTGTGAAGCGGTGTGTGTCGATATCGTGTTTGGCGTTTAGTGCGTGCGGGACGCTGCTCGCGGCGTCGTCGAATACGGAGACGGTGCATGTGTTCCGGCTGGCGGAGCCGCCGACGCCGCCCGCGCCGCAGCCCGGCGCTGAAGCTCCAGGTAATTGTTTGTTTATATATTTATCTAAGGGCCTGTTTCACAATCTCCAGTTAAAGCTATCTGTCAGATAAATATAACACGCTATCTTTATTCTTCCAGGTGAAAGAAAGAGATAGTGTTCTTTTTTATCTGACAGATAGCTTTAACTGGAGATTGTGAAACAGGCCGTAAAAATACTTCATAGTACATTACTGCAGAAGACGCCGGGAAAGATGGGCTTATCGGCTGAGTACCGGACAGTGATACGAAGCCGGTAAGCCCATTTCACGGCGAGGTATGTATAGTGCTTTTCTCAAACATGCAATGAAATAAAAAATACGACAATAAAAAAAACAGAATTTAGCTGTTTAGCTTGTTCATGAAAACCGACGCCATGTTTTAAAAAAATATTACTTACCGGCCTAGGCCGTTAAATTCGTATGAAAATCCTTTACTATTATCTCGAGGTCATCCGCCTGCAACGTCATACTTTAAAGCCTATTATGACGAACATAATGACAACATTTCATTGCATGTATGAGAAAAAGCTAATTACAAAAAGGCTTTACACAATTCACTCAGTGATGTTTAAACGTTTTGACACAATTTAAGCTATGATTTCACTCTACGTTACTGAATCACTCATTATTTTCTGGCTCGCTTCCATCTAAGATTAAGAATAATATTTTTTTAAACAAGGTATCATTAAGCAGAGTCTACACTGAACGAGCGACATTGAAAAAAAAAATTGCCGCGTGCAGCATTTTGAGCATGAGTTTTAATAGGGTTTAACGATAATTATATTATATTTCACAATCAAATCTTAACTAGTCTATTTCAAATGGAAATTAGATTTCTGTAATAAAAAAATGTAACTCATCAGTTTAGAATTCTGTTTCGTCCATTATCAGTTCATACCTGGTAGTTACAGAATTGACCAAGTGGTGTTTAAAGGTTTTAACCAGGGCTCGGATACCGGTTTTTACTCCATACAAAAGAACGGTTCGAATTTCGTTCTTTTTTGTTCTTCGGTATATCAATTCTTTGTTAGTGGAGTAAATTAAAAATACGATGTTGATAATTTCATAACATTTTGAGTACTACATAAGGCACTGGTCTCACCGCGAGGTACTAAGCTATGAACTATTGGCTATAAACACGAACAAAAGATACGCACTCCCGTGTAAATAAAAGAGACACGACGTTACTCGCCCGGCGGTGATAGCTGATAGCTGGGCGAGTATAACCGTGTCTCTTTTATTTACACGAGAGTGCGTATCTTTTGTCCGTGTTTATAGCCGATAGTTCATAGCTTAGTACAGATGTAGTGAGAAATGACTTGCCTTCGGAAACGTTCGTCAACGTCATGCTGTTTCAGTCTATCTCACTGAGCTGTCATGCTACTTCAGTCAGACTCGGTGACACTGCCTGAAACAGCATGTGTTTACGAACGTTTCCGAAGGCAAGTAATTTCTCATTACACCTGTAGCTCGCCGTGAGACCAGTGCCTTAAGAATATAAAACATTTTAAATATTGGGCTATTTCGAGGTTCTCGAAAAAAAATTGGTTGCCTGTAAAGTCGGTATACGGGCGAAAGTTTTACGTGACAACGACAAGGGACGCGTGCCTTTCACTTTTTATGTCTGTCTCTCGCTCTTAGGCGGGCTAACCATGCCCGAGTGGAAGGGACGCGTGCCTCTCGCTCTCATTGTGAGCGCATAACGTGAGCGGAGCGTAACGCAGTTTCTTGAAGTGTCACCCGGCAAACCAATTTATAAGACGTTGTCACGTCGAAAACCGGTTACGAGCCTTTTGGTTTTGACACAGTACAGTAATGCATTGAAGTGGGTATTGCAGCGACAGCGCACGGCGCCGGCGAGGCGGAGAGCGGCGGCTGGCTCGGCTGGCTGTCCTCCGCCGTGGCGGCCGGAGCGGGGCTGCTGCCCGCGCAGGTGGCTGATGTACTGGCGCAGGGCCGCGCCTTCGCCGCCGCCCGCCTGCCCGTGCAGCCCAGCCGCGCCATGGTCGCCGTCACCAAGTGAGTGTCCCTCCTGTGGTACACCCGGCGAGGCTGGCTGTCCTCCGCCGTGGCGGCCGGAGCGGGGCTGCTGCCCGCAGCCCAGCCGCGCCATGGTCGCCGTCACCAAGTGAGTGTCCCACCAGCGGTCTTCTTCTCATCATCATCATCAGCCTATGATAGTCCACTGCTGGACGTAGGCCTCTCCTATTAACTATGCGTATAAACGCATTAGGAGGAAAATACCCATAATCGCCACGCTGGGCAAGCGGATTGGCGATCGCAGTAATGTGTCCACTATGATGACACTGCTGCCCATCATCAATATTTATCAAATAGTGGTCAGTGACACTTCAATCCCTTAGTCGACTCTTACGACACCCGCAAGAAGAGTTGGGGTGGTGAGAAATGTATTCTTACTGCCGTCAACACACGGCAAACAAATGTATTCTTACTGCCGTCACCACACGGCAAACAAATGTATTCTTACTGCCGTCAACACACGGCAAACAAATGTATTCTTACTGCCGTCACCACACGGCAAACAAATGTATTCTTACTGCCGTCAACACACGGCAAACAAATGTATTCTTACTGCCGTCACCACACGGCAGCTCGGTCGACACTCGGTCTTCTTCTACCTAATGTTATCCCAAACTTTGCCAGGATCCGCTTTCTTGCTACATTTCCTCCACTTTGCGCGATCCTGGGCATCTTCTACTGTAAGCCCGTTTACACTCATGTCAGCGTGTGTGTCCCACTAGCGGTACACCAGAACAAAGGATCCAGGTCCCAAAAACCTGTCAATCAAATTTTTATCTTATATCGAAACGAAAATTTTCGGCAATTTTCGCTAAGCTACTTCCAAATACACTATCGCGAAATTGACGCTTATCACAATAAACTGTGAAAGCGAAACTATCATGAACCTTTAGCAGCACACACGATCGGTTGTTGACTGTCGTCGGCTGAGTGTGAACCCAATTGAACAGTCGCTATCAGGTATATCGGAACGGTCAGGGTACTCACAAAAATCTAAGCACGCCTCTGTTTGAATAGCGTTAGATATTTTTGAATACTGCCGAACCGTGACGGCCATCTGATGGCGCCTGAACGAGCATTCGACCAAGAGGAGAAAGTGCTGCGCGAAGCAACTCGGTCAGTGTAGAATGTGTCACATGTACAAATCTCGCCCTGGGTAAAAGTTACGAGCGACCGTTTGCCTCGGGCAAGGCATTCATCATCATCAGGACACTTCGCGCAGCGACGCGCACAGTGTGGACCCGGGTTAATATTTGTGACCGGTTTAGTAATAACGTCCCACTTTATCTCTTGCCTTAAACGCGCTTAGAGATTTACCCCCTTATTTATAAACGTTTGTTAACTTAACAAGCCGCTAATAATTGTTTGTCCCTTTCGGTCTTAACAATGAGTCCATAAGAGCAAAAGAGACAAACAATTATTAGCGGCTTGTTAAGTTAATAAACATTTATGAATAAGGGGGTTAGTTCGTATAAAAGTAGAAGCTAAATCCGTCCTTATGGCAAGCGAAAATTAGGACGTGTTTACTAAAACACGCAATTTTTTTTTTATAATGGGCAAGGGGGTGTCACTCCGCGATTCCGTCGCGCGGGCACAAGTACATGCAGAGCGCCCCGTCTCCGTGGTCTATTCAATGGTTGGCGCGCGCTGTCTCGGAACGCATGTTTAAATTTACAACGCTGGCTCGTCACGTATCGCGAAATATATCGCTTGCAAATATTAGGATTATTTTATACATGTGCATCTTAAATGAAAATGCCGAAAATATACTGCATAGCAGCATGTTGCAATAATAATAATGTTAATTATCATGACGCGTTTTTCGCACAGCCGATGCGTCAGAGAGATACTAAAAAGTAAGGAACATAATAATACACTTATTACCTACATTCGTAGTAAATTAAATTCTCAGAAACTCAAGTCAATTACAGACAAAACGGTTTATTTTCGGACAAATTTGTCAGTAAAAAAGCGGCACATTTAAATAATGTAAAAAACTTCGTTCTCTCATACTTTTATTGAATTTCGCGCCTTTTGTCCTAACATATTATTTGGTTATCTGACTTTATTCCCATAATATCAAATAGGTACACTGGTACACATAAGAGAAAATGCCGTGTTACGTCTGCCTTACGATTGTGATTAAACCATTACTTATTTATGCTGCTTTTGTAATGAATGCGTAGGTACCTAACGTAATTCTTTATTTTTAAATGCATTAAGCAGATATGTTAATTTCTGCACACCTCACATACTGTCTACAGATATTTTTAGAATGTTTGTGTTATTATCAGGATTATTCGGATGGATATTCACCTAAAGTTAGCGAAGTCGTGTTGCTATCTCACTCACACCTCAAACAATGCCGCCCGGGCACGCGCGGCCGAAGCACAAAGAAGGTGCCGACCGAGTTGATACATATATTTTTGAATCACGTGTATGAAATGCGTAGGTAAATTCTATAATCACGCATGAACTAAATTGTTGAATCAAGACGAATGCTATTAACGCCGTAGATATCATTGCAGTAATGTATTTGTCAGACGCCTCATAGCGCCGTTCGTTATTTTATTAGTTTTCAATAATTGACAACCCTGTTTTCGACGGCGTGCGGCTTATAAGCGACCTTTCCGTCACGCAATACGGCCCATTTCAGCTGCTTGCGTGGCCTCGCGCGCCGTTTTGTTTGGTAATAATAATTGTGTAGGTACATAAAAAGCCGGCATTTGTGAACATCAAAGCAGTGAAGCTTCTGTACTTTATATATTCTGTGTAATGGGTAAGGTCATCCATGAGACCATGAGTGTTAAAAAGACATGTGTGTAATGATCAGAGATCGGAAAAATGTGCGTCATTGTTCGCAATTAGTGATGTGCCGTCGGGTAATTTCACCCTTTCCGTAATTCTCATTGGAGAACTTTACCGTAAATTACCGAGAATTACGGTAACTTTCTCCCAAAGTATTTTTTTTAATGCAATTTGCATAGGAAAATTTTGTCTGCATCGTATTTTATATTACTTTATGTGGTACATTTAAGTATCATAATGCTATTTTACTAATGACAGGGTTTTATAAGTGATTTTGACGTTCAATCAGGTAAAATAGGTATAAACCCCTTACTTTTTTTTTAATACCACGTCGGTTCGGTGGCAAACAAGCATACGGCCCGCCTGATGGAAAGCAGTCACCGTAGCCTATGGGCGCCTGCAACCCCAGGGGTGTCTCATGCGCGTCGCCGACCCAATAAGAACTTGTACACTCCTCTTATGAAGAACCCCATACTGTAGTCCAACTCCAACGGGAAAACCTCGGCAGGGAGCTCATTCCACAGACGGACCGTCCGCGGGAGGAAGTTCCTCTGAAACTGCACGGTGCGCGACCATTTAGGTTGCAAGGTGTGAGGAGGAGCGCCCAGTCGGTGGCGAGCGGTGCGATGATGAAAAGTGGAAGTTGGCATCATGTCGAACAGTTCTTCAGAGCACAACCCATTGTATAGACGATAGAACACACATAAGGAGGCGAAGTCTCTCCTTAGACTTAGGGGTTCAATACCGCCTGTGAGTCTGGGATCTTCGACTATTCGGACAGCTCGTCTCTGAACCGAGTCAAAGGGTGCAAGCTGGTATACAGGTGCTCCTGCCCAGAGGTGACAGCAATACTCCATATGGGGTCTGACTTGCGACTTATATAACAGAAGTCTTTGCCCCGGAGTAAAGTATCCCCTCGCTTTATTGAGCACACCGAGCTTTTTGGATGCCAGCGTAGCTTTTCCCTCTAGGTGACATCGGAATTGGACGTCGTTGGAAATATCGACTCCGAGGATCCCAATACTCCCTGACATGGCTGAGCTGTGTCTTGGAACTTTGGAGCCACAGTAAATGGGGTTTTTTTAGCGGTAAACGCGCAAACTTGTGTCTTTGTTTGACCCGTAAGCGGTAAGCGGCTTTAAAAAAGGTTTTCTTATCGGTAGCTGAGTATTCAGTACCTATGATTTAAAATAGGCAATTGTGATTACGAGCCTGTGATAACCTTTTCTACGAATTATCTGAGAATAGGGTGTACATTTTAATGGCAATTATAATGCTGAATTCAGTCAGTCATCTTGAAGGGACGTGTTGTCAACACAACTGTTAGTGATATTTCAACAATGAGGCCAAGAGTAAAGTGCTAGAGTATTTTAGGCAAAGTACTGAAAATGATCCTGTTTCTGTTCAGGATCAAAAGCTTGTATGTATGAAAGCAAAAACAATTTTCGGCTAGAAATGCCGCAAATTAAGAATTAAAATTCCCATACAAATTTATGAAAAAAAAAACGATTCTATTCCTATCCAGTACTAATAATTTTAAGAGTCAGCTTACTGCAAAAAAAAAAATAAAGAAAACTGTTTTTACATTTACTATGAGAAAAAACTGAAATTTAATTTTGATTGATATTACTGTTTATTCATGTTGCTAATAATGTTTTCATACAGTTTTGACTTGATGACTTCCAGCCTCCCGAACAAGCCGGATTCCGAAAAGGCTATAGTACCATAGACCACATACATCATCATCATCATTGGCCACAGCATCTGTTGCAGATGATTGTTGCAGCACTGTAGGTTTACGGGTTCCCGCATCGCCGTTGATGGCTATAAAGACCAATGGCAGCGCGGCATTTCTTTCCGCATCGATTGCACACAAAACGCGAGTCCGCAGGAGGTGGTAAAGCACGACGAAGATTTTTCTGCTTAATGTTCTCGAGCCAGTCGTCATCGTGCTTGGAGGTTCCGATGTTAACATCATGACGCCATTCAGGTCTCATCTCGGCGCGTTTCTCCCACCCGTCGAGTTGTATGCCAAAACTATTCATGTCCCGCTTGCAGGAGTCTTTAAAACGTAGGGTTGGACGACCAACAGGTCTTTTTACGTCCGCTATCTGACCCAGCATAACTTGACGCGGAAGTCTTTCAGGGCCCATGCGATGCATGTGACCAAGCCAGCGCAGTCTTCTTTGCTTCAACATAGCAGTTATGCTGCAGCAATGTGCCCTGGAGAGTACTGCCGCGTTACTGACTTTATCCTGCCAAGTGACTCCAAGTATAGTTCTCAGGCAGCGCATGTGGAAAGCATTGAGTTTGCGTTCTTGTTTTGCGTATGTTGTCCAAGTTTCTGACGCGTACAGCAGCACGCTTAGGACGCAGGTCTGATGTACAAAGGCTTTGGTGTGCGTAGTGAGCTTACTGTTCCTCCATACGCGTGCAAAAAGCTTCCCAAAAACAGTTGATGCTCTGCCTATCCGAGTATCTATCTCCTTGTCGTTGCATAACCACATCCTGCATGCATATATGTGGTTGCATCAAGAATGCCTTCGATGCAACCACATACATACGCTGCGGCAAATTATACAGAAGACCGAGGAGTATAACTTGCCATTATGCTTAGCGTTTGTGGACTATGAGAATGCCTTCGATTCGGTAGAAATATGGGCAGTGCTTGAGTCTCTTCAGCGATGCCACATTGACTATCGGTACATCGAAGTGTTGAAGTGTTTGAATAGCAACGCCACAATGTTGGTCCGAGTACAGGAGCAGACTACGAAGACAATTCCGTTGCAAAGAGGCGTAAGGCAGGGAGATGTTATATCTCCGAAACTGTTTACTGCCGCAATGTAAGATGCCTTTAAGCTCCTGGAATGGCAAGGACTTGGCATCAATGTGAACGGCGAAAACATCACTCACCTTCGGTTTGCCGACGATATCGTAGTCATGGCAGAGTCGACGGAGGAACTCGGCAAAATACTCGATGACCTTAACCGAGTTTCTCAACGGGTGGGCTTGAAAATGAACATGGATAAGACGAAAGTTATGTCAAATGCCAATGTTGTGCCCACCCCGGTTTTTGTGGAAAACTCGGTTCTCGAAGTTGTTGACTCGTACATCTACCTAGGACAAGTAGTCCAATTAGGTAGGCCCAACTTCCAGAAAGAGGTCAACCGCCGAATCTATCTCGGTTGGGCAAACTAAAGTTACTGACTGACATAGCCCTCCGAATTAGCAAGCTGAAGTGGCAATGGGCAGGCCACATTGCACGCAGAGCAGATGGTCGATGGGGTCGAAAAGTGCTCGAGTGGAGACCACGGCTATGCAAACGCAGCGTAGGACGTCCACCCACAAGATGGACAGACGACTTTACCGTATGCAGGTCGCATCTAACCGGTACATGTGGAGGTCCAGAGGGGAGGCTTATGTTCAGCAGTGGACGTCTTATGACCAAGATGATGATGATGATAAAGTTTTATTGTCATTTAGCATGGGAGGAAAAAATTGCGTGACAGACATTATAATTAAAGTTTCCCTTATTTTCCATAGTAAATGTATAAAAACGATTTAATTATAACGTTTTTTTTATTGTACTTGTTATTTTTTTATGTAACTAATTATTTAAGAAATTTGCAAGATATAATTTCACGGTAAGTATTCTGTTTTTTAATGATTTCGTGGAATTTAATTATTTTATTTATAAGAAAAACGCTGTTTTTAATTTTATTTTACGTATACATATACCGCAAGCATTATTATGAACCATTATTGCCCATTTTATCAAAATCTTTAATTTATATAACAAAAAAAATACCATTTTGCGTTGTAAACATTCTCTGGAGAACATTCGCGGAGAACGTTCTCCGTAATTTACGCAGGTAATTTACCGTAATTTTGGTAATAAACTAGTTCCACTAGTCACATTTTTATGTAATTTTCAGGGTAGATTATTATTACTAAATAAAGTACTATTCTGGAAAAAAAAAATGAAAAAAGTAATAACTTAAAACACTTTCTCCATAATTACCCGCCCGGAGAACTTTACCGAGAATGTTACCCGATAGTTCTCTTTGTTCTCGTAATTTACGGTAACGGCACATCACTATTCGCAATAATATGGACACGACTCTTAAGTTGATTGAATATTTAATCTATTAATCATTTTCAGAAAATTACATATTTGACAGCGGTAAATATGAAACCTTTTTAATAGTCACCTTATAGCTTCGAAATCAAATTTCAAGAAATTATTCGTTTGATTATTCATTCAATCAATTTTGGAGTCATGTCCATATTATTGCAAACAATGACGCACATTTGTCCGATCCCTGGTAATGATTGTAATCATTCATAACATAACTTTTAAAAAGACGTCTGAAAATCGGTTATCTTCTTACTAATGCCTGAAACACTAACTACAGAATAGACGCAGGCAAATGTTAACCCAGCTGATTGTCCAACATGGCCCGACAACTATGATGACTCAGGTGGTGGGTCATTTATGTCAATGCGAATATATTGTATCTGTATAATTACAATTTCTAATGTCACAGATAAACTATGACCTCGATAAGGATTAATTATAACTAATTAACATGTAGCCGTCACAACAGCAAAATAATAGTACATATATTGCATAAGAAATGAGTTGAGGTTCCATAGTTTTTAAAGTTTCATATGACCGATTTGTAGTGTGGTTGTGTAAAGTCATTTATGCATCTAAATAGGTTGTTTTTTTGAAAGAATATGTATTATCGAGGGTTACTTTGATTTGAAGACTGTAACTTATAGTAACGCTATTAGAAATGCTATTCTAAGCTTTTAAAAGTTTATTTATATGCATGGGTCAATCACGTTTTTATGTAGTAAAATTACGGTAGATTTTTTTCTCTCATGTCAGACGATTCGAAAGTGCTTATTAATAAGCTTACTTGAATAAAGAATAGTTTGACTTTGACTTCGACTTTGATGTCACTCGTCATGGTTACGTTTTCTTGAGTCTCCTTTAAAACACTAATAGCATTAAATTTTACAAAACTTTGGATTATTTGACCTTTCCAAGGTGGATCATCCACCAATGATATCAAAGCGTGCTGGGTCAATCACTTTTTTAGGGTTCCGTAGCCAAAATGGCAAAAACGGAATCCTTATAGTTTCGCCATGTCCGTCTATCCGCAGCACAGCTCAGTGGCCGTTAATACTAGAAATCTGCAATTTGGTACAGGTATACATATTAATCATGCCAACAAGGTGGTACAATAAAAACTAGAAAAAAACATTTTTTTCGGGTACCTCCCCAACTGGTGAAGTGGGGATGACTTTTTTTATTTGCTGTAATCCTATAGTGTGGGGTATCATTGAATCGGTCTCTTAAAAAGAATAAGGGTTTTGAAAGAAAGTTTTTTTCTAAAGTCAATATTTTCGGAGATAATCGCCCCAGAAGAAAAAAATTGTGTCCCCCCTTCTAATTTTTGATCCGTAGGTCCAAAAAATATGAAAAAAAATCATGAAAATTAAACTATTTCGAACTGAGTTTTCTATTACTCCAGCATAGCAAGCAGAGAGCAAGTGTGATGAAAAAGAAGTGAATTGACTTGTGACCGTGTATATTTCAGCGTGGGCCGGGCCCCTCGCCTCCTCGTGGC
>JALPQI010023753.1:0-14609 GCA_025490895.1 Thaumatotibia leucotreta | reverse complement strand
GAATCCGCTCATAAATATGTTACGACGTTCTTATTACACAGAGTTAGAGTGCACTGGGACATATTTTTGAACATTTTTGTGTACACCTTATTTTGTCTTTCGACTGGTACAAGGTGGCCAAAACATATCAGTTGCAATTTTTTTGAGGTTTCAGAAGTGTCGATAAAATGTTGTAATTACGCATAACAGTATTAGGTTCTGAGAAAGGTTAGTTACATACCGTATTAACTTGTTGTTGCGTCTGTTGCAGTTGCAACGACTGCACTGACGATATCACAGGGTATGGAGAATGGCCGGCCTGGAAATACACAATTAATAAGTATGGTATCGTGCACCAGTAGTAGAAAACGCGTAATGCGTAATGACACGGTTTAATCATATTTACAATGTGTATGCTCAGAAAGTATTATTTTTAATGGTAAACTTATGCACAGGATATACTTTACACACATGTGCAGGAATAAATTTTCATATACTCCGTTTGGTTTGGTGTTTAAAAAAAGGTAGACAATCTTGCAGTATCTTTTTATTGAAAAATGCATATAAAAATCCAAACTAGGTACTTACTGAATCAAAAACAATGTAAATCACTGTATTTCCTTGTTATATTATGTATATTTGCTAAAACTTAATTTCTACTCGTAGTTGTCAATTAAAGGATACTGCAAGATTGTTTACCTTTTTTTAAACACCAAACCAAACAGAGTATAGTACTTTTCCGCACGGTTGGTACTGCTGAGATACGAAGACGTTTTCTTAGCATAATGCATTGTAAAATTTTGTATGATACACATGTTGAAATGTAGTCTTTTTTCAGGACGAGTGTCGGTGACTATAAAACACAAGCGAAGCGAGTGTTTTAAAACAGACACGAGTTAGAAAAAAAGCAAGTAGGCTTTTCTACACTTGTATCATAAATAACTATTATCTACAGGCATATCATAATTTCCCTAATAATGTTAACATTTAAGTATCGTCGTCAGGATATTAATTTTAACATTATGAAGTCAACTTCTGTTTGTTTTTTTTTTCAATAAATATTTATTGTAGGATACCCTTACTCAAATTGAGTGATTTCAACTGATTTGAATTGTTATATTTAGAGGTATTTTACTTAGTGTATATGAATGATAATAAAGGTAAATTGTTTGCATTCTAAACTTATGATTATGGATGTAGATAAAGTTATGTATGCCGTGTGGTGACGGCAGTAAGAATACATTTGTCACCACCCCAACACCTCCTTCGGGTGTCGTAAGAGTCGACTAAGGGATTGAAATGTCACTGACCATTATTTGACAAAATATTGATGATGGGCAGCAGCGTCATCATAGTGGACACATTACTGCGATCGCCAATCCGCTTGCCAGCAGTGGACTATCATAGTCTGATGATGATGATGATGATGAAAGTTATGTATGTGACTGTACATAATTTCTTGTTATGCGCCAATAACTATTATATTCGACCTACAGGACAAACAGTAGTGGTACTCGTATACCTGCACTAGCGGCTGTTGTGCGTGCAATGGCACCAATTGTTGCACGCCGCCCACTTGCAAAACCTGCTGCAATTGAGTGCCCTGCACCGACACTTGTTGCACTTGTTGTTGGTGTTGTTGTTGTTGTTGTTGTTGCTGCTGTTGTTGTTGCTGTTGTTGTTGTTGCTGTTGTTGTTGCTGCTGCTGCTGTTGTTGCTGTTGTGGCTGAGACATATTTTAAAAGAAATGAATACTGGGTTGGAATCAGTTTTGTATAAAAAATAACTAGTTTCTTTAGAATTTTTCAGTAGGGTTTCAGTATATACTACACAGATCACTAGATAAGGTCGATAAAGAGTGAGCAAAATGATTTGGCCATCGGAATTAAGTTTCTGCCTCCGGATCTATTTGAAAGATTTCATAGAAACTTATTCAGTACCTACATTTTGTACTGACCACAGTTGATATCTATGTTTTTATGATAGCTATGTTTGAGTATTGTGTTTACCTGGAAATAGTTTTCATAAGTTACGGAGCCAAAAGCAACAAAAAATAGGTCGAAAATAATAACTTTTTTTTATAAAGCACCATACATTTTAGGAAATTTTCTACTCAAATCCGGAGGCAGCAAAACTTAAATGCAAAAAAGAGATAATCAAACATCAAATGGCACCTTTTTGTAACTGTGCCCTCCAGAAAATTAAATTTTTTGGAAAAAAGACTTGCCCTTGTATATATCTAAGTGAAATAAATAAATTTCACGCTAATTGTGTGTCCGTGAATGTGAAAAAGCTCGTACCAATATCTAGAGCTCACCTGTACATGAGTAGCCATGTGTTTCTTCAAGCTATGCAGATACATGTACGTCTTCACGCACACGCCACATTTGTACCTCCTCTGCGCCGGCGGCACTTCCACCTAGAAACATTAAATATACATTTTTTAGTACAGATGGTGTATTTTTTAGGCTCTAGTGCGAGAAGTGTGTCATTTTACGTCAAGCTTGAAACTTCGGAGGGCCATCTGTACTAAAAAACGTCGTACGAGACACGTGCAAAAACGAAATTCGTAACTCGTGTCGATTTAAAACACTCCCTATCGGTCGTGTTTTAAAACATCGCCACTAGTTTCGAATTTCATGTTTTTCGCACTTGTGTGGTAATGTACTATATTGGTTATATTATTTTCAAAAAAAAAAAAAAAAAATTGCCGTGTGGTGACGGCAGTAAAGAATACATTTGTCACCACCCCAACTCCTCCTGCGGGTGTCGTAAGAGTCGACTAAGGGATTAAAGTGTCACTGACCATTCTACAAGATTGATGATGGGCAGCAGCGTCATCATAGTGGACACATTACTGCGATCGCCAATCCGCTTGCCCAGCGTGGCGATTATGGGCATTTACCTCCTAATGCGTCTATACGCATAGTTAATAGGAGAGGCCTACGTCCAGCAGTGGACTAACATAGGCTGATGATGTATATTTTCAAAAATATCCTTTAAAATAAAAATATTGGGATATCTTACACAAATCGACCTAGTCCCATGGTAAGCTCAATTAAGGCCTGTGATGTGGGTATCAGGCGATATAATAGATAGATACATACAGATACTTAAATACATAGACAGCCATGACCAAGGAACAAATTATTAAATGGTTTAATTTATTTCCAAAAAAATCCTAGTAGAGCTCTCCTATTAACAATGCGTATGGACGCATTAGGTGGTAGGCCCATAATCGCCACGCTAGGCGTTCGCAGTAATGTGTCCACTATGATGATGCTGCTGCCCATCACCAATATTCTATCAAAGAATGGTCCGTGACACTTCAGTCGGCTCTTAAGACACCCGCGAGAAGAGTTGGGGTGGTGAATGTATTCTTACTGCCGTCACCACACGGCCACCACTTCTGATGCTGAACTAATTTCCAAACTGACGTAATTTTTTTTTTTTTAATTTTTTTTTATACCACGTCGGTGGCAAACAAGCATACGGCCCGCCTGATGGAAAGCAGTCACCGTAGCCTATGGGCGCCTGCAACCTCAGGGTGTCACATGCGCGTTGCCGACCCAATAAAAATAACGTTGGCACAACAAAGTGGCTCCACTCCACCTGATCGTAAGTGAAAAGTAGAGCCCAAATCGCGGCGGCAATGAACAGGAGACAATCAGTAACCTGTTAGTTGCCACCGCCTTGCTGGCCCGCTAGATGCTGGTAAATACACCGGCTGCCCCCGAAACACGGCAAACACGAAGGTAAGTCATTTCACGGGCGTTTACACCGAATGTACGGTGGTAGCCAACCAGGCGGGTACTAGTAAAAATACCCTACCACCGGCTGAGAAGCTGGATACTCAGTATTTCCCTTAGTCGACTCCTACGACACCCACGGGAAGAGAGGGGCGGTGATTTTTGTATTCTTACTCCATCACCGCACGGATAAAGACGGATTTTTAACCTTTTGACCGCCAAAGACGGCATATGACATCTTTTTAAAATGATACCCCTCATGCCAATGCCGGCGATTGACGTCGTTTTTTTTAATGAGAATTCATTGAAAAACAACTCGTGTTTGAGTTGGTATATTTTTTTTACAAATCAATTTCTTACCCCGTCAGTGGCACGGCAAGTTGGTTCGCAACTGGGTGTTCAAAAGGTTAAGAGGCATTATTCTGCATCCCGAAAGCTTACTAGCAAATGCGAATGCAATAACTGTTTGACCACCTTGTATATCCGTCATAGGATTAATGGGCCAATGACTTTTTTTTGTTATCTTTAGGAACTCACTTAGGGAACAACAGTTGAATAGTTTGTTAGAAGACAGTATGCTGTAAGCTCTACTATCAGGATTAGTGAGTGACCCACCTTGGAAGGACCATATAACTATCAAAAAAATCAGTTTTGTAAATTTTAATGTTATTAAACTGTGAACCCCGGAGAACGTACCATAGCAACCAATGAACAGTGATCGGAAGTACGTTTGCAAAACTTTAACAAATTGACATAGATTATATGGAAACACTTTAGACAAGGAAAAACGAATATTATTGAAAAATCTGTATCCAATTTTATCGCCTCTCTCTGAATCTTGAACTTACAACGTTTGGGTGTAGATATGTATATTTTATGGACGTACGTAGTCTTTCATGTCCCCTTGACAAGTTTTGATAAAATTTTGCACCCGAAGATCCCATCGCTACCAATAACATAAAAAAAAGTTATTGACCCATATATAAGGCTCATTTCTACACTGTCAAATGTTCATTCCTAGAAATAGGCAACTATATACCTCCACTTGCCCCTGTACTTCTTGTGGTGTCTCCTGTTCCTCCCCCGTTTGGCTGTCGTCCTCCTCCACCTTCTCCACCTCGGTGGACTCAGGGGACTCCTCGGGCTTCACTTCATGGGTTTTCAGGTGCTTTTTGTATGAACCGGATTCCATGAAACCTGTGAAACAATACAATACAATACTCTTTATTGCACACATTGATTTAGAATACATAAGTGGATCCACAAACAGCTCAAAAAAATGGTTCCAAAAAATGGGCTGCAGAAGTAAATATTGCGGTCCTTTTGCTCCGCTATTCAGTTCTGACAGTTGACATTTGGTCACCTTACGGTATAGCATCATTATTTCTTAAACATAAAAAGTTTCTACTATTTTGCGGTGTTGTTCGCAAATTAGACACTTATTGCTCACTTCACATAGTTTTTTTTTCTTTGAGTTTTTTTTATTATAGTTTATTGTAAGTGAGCGTTATTAGCTTCAACTGAAACATGATAGAAATGACTTTTAGTGCCACTTTTCTTGGTTTTTTTGTTTGGCTCTGTGCGTCCATTTATTATTTAACGTCATTGATTGTACACCAAAAAAAACAGTAAAATAACAGATATACAGTGTTACAAGTATAGGTATTACAATGGGCGGTCTTATCGCTAAAGGGTATTTTCTTTTCCAGGGACACCCAATTAGCTTAACTCTCACAAAAAAGTTAACTTCGGTGTCAGTTTTGTAACGACAATGAAGCATTAAATATTAACAAAAATATTTTTTTATCATTTAATCCAGAAAGAATACGCGGTTATGCAATATAAAAACATAAATAAAGTGGATTTATGTAAATATTTCCTGCTTAATTGTCGTTACAAAACTGACATCGAAGTTAACTTTTTTGTAAGAGTTAAGCTAATTGGGTGTCTCTAGAAGTGAAAATGCCCTAAAAAGCTATCTCTTCCAGACAACCTTAAGGAAGCGGAATAAAAGCAGAAACCTGTGAAACGTGTTTTTGGTTTAAATTTGGTTTAAATGTATTACTCGTATATTATAGTTAAAAATGTATTGAGCGTTATACTGTACTTTGGGTAAGAAAACTATTCATTCGATAGTGATTTCGTGAAATATTAGATTATAATTATCAATGAAATTGGCGTTTTGTATGGAGAATTTTGTGAAGTCTGTTTTCCGTACAATGAATTGTGTGTATATTTTTTTGAAGTCAAAATCAAAATAAACCTAACATTGCTAGTAATATTCGACATTTCTAAGGCGTGTTTTGTACATCTCTATTTCATAAAATAAGGTACTATCATAAATTTATACTTATTCCAAACAGGAGCCGGCAGCAAATGACAAGAGTTATTCTCATAGCTTATTTTTTGAATATTATTTAAGGAAAAAATACAAAATTAATAATGCGAAAAAACTTTTGTTACAAAGTGCACTTTTGAAAACAAAAAATATATCTAAGTTACTCATTAAATAATAAATTAGGAATCAACTGTATGACCAAAAACGCCAATTTCATAGGTAATGACCCAATATAATTATGTAATACACGTAAAATATCGAAATGTGGTACTAACCTCGTCCACAGACGTTGCAGCTATACTTCCTCTCTCCCGTGTGATGCCGCCTGTGTACCGCGAGGTACGATGCCGAGCTGAACCGAGCAGAACACAGCGAGCAACCGAACAGTTTCTCCCCTGTGTGTTTACTAGAGTGCACGCGGAGCTCGGCGCGTGACGTGCAGCCTTTGAAGCAGACTGGACACACGAACCTGGAAAATTAGAAGATAAATGACAAATTAACACCAAAACCGAGTTGTTATTGAAAATTTGTGCTTAATTGTCATTACAAAACTGACAGAAGTTAAGGTTTTAATTTCAAGGGCGTAATGTCATGCCCGAACCGTCAGGATACTATTAAATTATCGAGATTAAGTCCCGTTTGTCGTTAAAATACTAATATCATATTAATAAGCTTGATTCATTGATTACAAAGACAGGACCTTAGCAGACTTGGCACTTCAATAATACTGACTAATCTAGATTGGATATCAAATATATAGAAAGAAATGCTACGTTGGACAAGTTCTTCTGTCTTTAGAAGCCAAAACTCAACTGAAATTTGCTTTTGTTTGAGCAAGTTTTGAGACAAAAGACGCACTCTATGTGGCTTTAAGGCATCCTTCTCTCAACTACTATCTAACAGTACCCAAAATTTTGTAGTAACAGTTACTAACCTCTTGTTACCAGTGTGTGTAACCATATGGTTGTTCCTAGCTGAAGAAGTAGTGAACCGTGCAGCGCACAGCTTGCAGCTGTATGGTTTCTCGCCGGTGTGCGTACGCCGATGGTATATCAGAGCGGACTGCTGCGCGAAGCGACGCTCGCAGTACTGACATTCGAATGGTCGCTCGCCTGCACAAGATAAATTCAAAAATAAAGTGGTAAACAATTAAAATCTCCTGACTTGATCAGATTTATAAAATGAAGACTAATATTGTTTTAACCGCATGAACAAAATTTTGACTGAATCCCATACCCATTGGCGGTTTTTTTTTAAGGAACATCACTGAATATGTGCCAACGTTTCTACGAATATTTAGCACAGTCAAATTTCACCGAATTGTCATATAACAAGTTTTTTTTGTTAGGCGGTCACGTACCGGAAGACGCAGCGTGGGTACGTCCCACAAGGTGGGCTGATGACCTGGTCAAGGACGCAAGAGTCTACTGGGTGCAGGTTAACGCAGGACCAGTCATTATGGCAATCTTTGGGGGAAGCCTATGTTCAGCAGTGGACGTCGGCTGATATGATGATGACGATGCTCAAGTTCTCGGAAACCAAAATTCTCACCTGTGTGAACTCTCATGTGCGCATTAAGCTTGGACACCTCGTAGAAGGCCTTATTGCACACGTTGCAGACATGATTGCGGATGCCCCTGTGTTTCTTCATGTGCTGGCACAGCGTGGAGTGCCGCCGGAAGGTCTTGTTGCACTCTGAGCACTTTAATGGTTTCTCGCCGGTGTGGAGACGGAAGTGGACCTACGAAGAAGCACGTCCCTGTTTAAAGGCATGTAGCGAACATCCATATGCTATTTATTCTAATTAGATTCCATAAAACTATCTGAATTGAGATTCAGCGGTTGAATCTATTTATGCTTGTTTCGATTATATTTAATTATAATTATACGCCGTGAAGAAGTAATTGAATTGAACTCGTTATTACTTCAGAGTAACACCGCCAATAACGGTTAACCAAAAGAAAATGAAATTGGTTTATTTAATCACAGCCCGGAGTAGAGACCCACAGAAACCCTCGCGGCTATTTTCGAATAAAAAAATCGATATAAATCGAAAAATTTAATTTAACATTATTTATTTGATTGTTTACTTAATTATTTATGATCGATATGACACGGGGCCTATTGCATAACAAATTATAACTAATAATGCAAGCGGAAGTATCTTTCTATTAAGAGATATAGAAAATAGACTTCCGCTTGTAATATTAGTTGTAATTTGTTATGCAATAGGCCCCGTGTCATATCGATCATAAATAATTAAGTAAACAATCAAATAAACAATGTTACGTAAAACTATTTCTCTATTAAAACCTTTGAACTATTTCAAAATAAATAAAACTTTTTTATGAAAGTTATAAGCAGCTGGCCGTCACTTCCTGACATAAGTGACATGTACGTGTCAGTCACGTCATTCACATCACAACACGTTTTTGAGTTAACAATTTTATTTTTCCGTAATCCCTATACACAACAATGGGTTTCGACTATTACGGCATTTTGGGCGTAAAGAGATCTTGCACTCAATATGATATTAAAAAGGCGTACCGTCGTCTAGCGCTAAAATATAACCCAGAAAGATACGACGGCGACGAAGGAATGAAGCGTATTTTTGCACTAATCGGAGAGGCGTATGAGGTGCTAGTAGATCATAAAAGACGAGCTGTTTACGATCAATACGGAGAAGAAGGACTCAAGCGCGGGGTCCCTGGTCCCACAGAATTCATTCAACCTTACGCATACCACGGCGAACCGCTTAAGACCTTTCACGATTTCTTCGGCACGTCTAACCCCTATGCCAACTTATTGGACTACTATGAAAACCCGCCTGTAATCTTCCAGTCTCCTTTAGGCAGAGGTTATAAAGAAAAGGATGTGACTATCTTTAGACCATTAGCTTTATCTTTGGAAGAAATTTACAAAGGAGGTTTAAAGAAAATGAAAATACAGCGGTTAGTGTTCACGGATGAGACATGCTCAGAGTTGAAATTGAGAGAGAAAGTGCTTTCTATTCCTTTCGCGCCGGGCATATATCCGAATACAGAGATTCTTTTCAAGTCAGAAGGAGACCAGGGGCCTACTAGATTGCCAGCAGACGTGATATTCATGACAGAAGATCGTCCCCACGACACATACGTCCGTTCAGGCTTGAGCGATTTGCTCACAGTGAAACCTGTTAATCTAGAGCAAGCGTTATGCGGTTTAGACATAACCTTAAAAACTTTGGATAACAGAGTGCTCAGAACAAAAATCTCTGACGTGATTACTCCTATGTATGAGAAGATAATAGATGACGAGGGGCTCCCGGTACCCGCGTGTCCCGCTAAAGCTAAAGGCAATTTGATCATACGATTCAAAGTGGAGTTTCCGATATTTTTGGCGCCTAAAGCGAAGAAGAAGTTTGCAGAGGCCTTTAGAATGAATGAGGACGAGAATAGGAAGTTTGACAGAATACCGTGCGGCACTCTGGCTTCCTCGGAAATTTCGATGGCTTTATAGTTTTTTATTTACTGAAAGTAATCAATATAGTGTTCATACATTTCCCGAAGTTTAGTATATTGTTAACTACAGGTCAAAAAACACGAAGTAGCTTTGTTAGACCAATAACCCAATAGCATTTTACCTCACTGGCATATAGAAAATGGGTCAAAATGATTTTCGTTGTCTTGTTTCATACCACTCTGCCACGATTTTAGTTGCTGTCTCGACTCAGTATGGAAAAAAAATCGGTGCACTTGTATTACTTTTTCAGGCTAGAGTTGTATCCATACAATATCATAAATTGAAAACAAAACATCATCTCATACAAAAATCACCACTGCGTCACGTTTTTTAGGGTCACAAAATAAAGCAACGAAAAGAATTTTGACCCAAATACTTCCTGTACATAAACCAAATAATAATAAAAATCGAATCCAAATCCAATCATATCAAAGTTTAATCCTATTTGTATAGTTTAAAGCGCTAAAAAATCTGTTGTTTCATACATTTCTGCCAATCAATTGGGTCATCGTAAACAAATTCATGATCGCTTCCATTGTATTACAAAATTCATTCGTATATGTAAAATATGGGTAACTTCGTTACTTCGTAACACAAAAGAGTGGCGTTAAGTTTTGTCCACATTAAAGACCTTAACTTGGCATTCAATCCATTTTTTTTATTTAAACGTTCAAATTACAAAACAGACCTTAAATTAACCTCCTGCCGCCCAGAATTAAATTTTGACAGTGAATTGTGAATTAATAGTATAGGAAATAAAATATGATTTCTTTTGTTTGAGGAGACCTTTTAGAACTCTGGGCAGCAGCAGAGGTTAAAATTTCGCCTAAAGCCAGGCGTCCACATGTCCGTATCGTACGCATCGGACGCATTGCATCGCATTTCATCCACTGATATTGCGATACGTACGGCGCGGATCAGTGGACGCACTTGTGTGACTATCTATACAAAGAATACTAAATGCGATGCGTCCGATGCGTACGATTCGGATCTGTGGACCCCTAGCTTTACAGAGCACTTTGTTGGCAACGCGCTCTAAACCCGACGATATACACGATATGTCGACTATGGATTTATCTTTATTGACTAACCTTCAAATCGGTAGGATTGTAGAAGCTCTTGGAACACATGGAGCACACGTACGGCCGCTCGCCTCGGTGCCGCGCCATGTGCGAGCGCAGCGCGTACCCACTGTAGAACCTGAACAAGTACGTTTTGGTGTAATACTACGATTTTGAAGCCAAGACGTCTATTTGGAAGGGAAGCATATAGTCAGTCCAATATCTGTCAGTAGAAGACAGCAGCAAATTCAAAAAATGTAGGCGCGAAGAAATGGATCCACATAGAAAATTTGGATTTGCTGTCGTTTTACAGACAGAAATTGTTGGACAGAGTATAGAGTCGGACAGAGAGTATAGCACTACAGTTTCTAAGCCAAGACTTTCTATTTGATGGGAAATTATTAGTAAGATAAGAAGTAAAATGTATAGAAGGAAAAAATGCTGCACCGACAAATAAACGGCAAAAGGGCAGGCGAATGATGTTGACGAATTTTTAGATATGAAAAAAGCTTCTATTTGAATAAACTATTAACGAAACAACTATATCGAGAGAAGTTTATTTATTAGAATAAATAGCTGTATTTGGACAGGGGGAGTTCCGTTGGAAGAACAATTATTAAAACCGTCTGCTCAAAGGGGATCTAAATAAGTAACTATAAGTAGTAGTTAGTTATAATGTTTAGGTTTTTTTTTATGTGACGATAGACAATTGAGCTCTCAGCCCACCTGTTGGAAAGCGGGAACTGAGGCTCATGGACATACTGACCAAAAAATCGCCTATGCGCTGCCTACCCTGGGGACTTAGATAGATGTAATTAGACCGGCTATCTTACCCCCAAACCGGAACCCATCAGTGCAAACATTGCTATTTAGCGGCAGGTTAACGGGTAAGACGGTGGTAGCTATGCGGGCAGACCCTGCACGAGGTCCAACCACCAGCAAAAGCCGTAAAGCAGTGTATTGGTGGGAAAGTTCTGTTAGTAAAAGGTTATCTTCCTTACCTCTTCTCACACACAGAGCACTGGTGGGTCTTCTGTTCGAAGTGGGTCTGTCTGTGGCGGTAGAGCAGCGTTTTGGTGGGGAAGTTCCGTTGGCAGACAGAGCAAGTTGGCTGTTTTGGTGGCCGCTGTTCGTGTGTTCGCATGTGCATTTTTAACATACCGGGACCCTGTGGACAAACAAGTCGATATGAAAGCCGCTGCAAAATGCCAGTATGGCAAAGATTCTAAATCAACTCAGCTCCAATTTCAGAACACTTCACTGAAAGATCTTCAATGATCTGGATACTAGATTTAGAGGAGCAATTAATGGAAATCGGTTTATGTACCATTTCATACCTTGTTACAGTGACAATCAATATCCAGCCAAGGGATCTCATGTTATTGTCATTACGACAAAATACTAAATCATCGGTTAGCAGGAAAAATCAACTAACAAAATAAAGCTCGTATCTCAGTTGTAGCTCAGAATCTATGTCGTTAGATTAATGCCAGCTTTTAGTGACTTTTTGTCCAAAGAAACAGCACATCTTTTACCGTACATGTCTCACTTCTAGATCTAAAGCAGTATTTACAGAACCCAAGCCTTTTGGGCTTATCATGAGACTACATCCATTTGAAACCTCAAATGGCCTTTCGCTGATCGGGTATGGAAATACAATGGGATATCTGTATCTCAGTTCTGGAGTACCTAAGTAGCCAAAACAACGACAGCTTCTCAGCTTCTCAGGTTTGTCAGCCTCCGTAGCCTAGTTGGTAGTGACGCTGCCTACGAAGCTGGAGGTTCCGGGTTGGAATCCCAGCGAGGGCATTATTTGTATATTTATTTATCACAAATATTTGTTCCTTGGTCATGGCTGTCTATGTATTTAAGTATCTACATGTGTATACAGCCGTGTGGTGACGGCAGTAAGGATACATTTGTCACCACCCAAACTCCTCCTGCGGGTGTCGTAAGAGTCGATTGGAGATTAAAGTGTCTCTTACCATTATTTAATAAAAGATTGTTGATGGGCAGCAGCGTCATCATAGTGGACACATTACTGCGACCGCTAATCCGCTTGCCCAGCGTGGCGATTATGGGCATTTACCTCCTAATACGTCTATACGCATAGTTAATAGGAGAGGCCTACGTTCAGCAGTGGACTATCATAGGCTGATGATGATGATGATGTGTATATATATCGTCGCCTAGTACCCACATCACCAGCCTTAATTGAGCTTACCGTGGGACTGGGTTGATTTGTGTAAGATGTCCCAAGATATGTATTTATTTATTCTAGTGATCTTGTCAGGATCCGGCACAAACCTTGAAGGTCCTCTCGCAGATGGGGCACATGGGCGGCTTCTTGCAGTTGGCCTTGATCCAGTTGGTGTGCGAGCGCATGTGCAGCTTGAGCCAGCGCGCGTGCTTGAACTCCTTGTGGCAGAGGTTGCACACGTGGCGGGTATGGACGTGGCAAGAACTTTGTTATTGGCTACATTCTATTCAGCCCGTGTCCACCCACTGCTGGGTATCGGCCTTTTCCTTATTACACCACTTTCCTCGGTCCTGTGCTAATCGCGTCCACTGCTTTGTTGCGGTTCAGCAGAAGTCGCTGTTTGGAACATGGTTCACTAGGGAGATAGGTACCTAACATGGGTCGCTCCACATTGGCTACATTACCGGACAGAATCTGGTAGGCTAGATTTAGAGGACCTGTGTAACGTGTTATTGCCATTATGACAAAGACTACATCATCGAGACAATCACA
This sequence comes from Thaumatotibia leucotreta, assembly GCA_025490895.1. NCBI lineage: Eukaryota > Metazoa > Arthropoda > Insecta > Lepidoptera > Tortricidae > Thaumatotibia > Thaumatotibia leucotreta. The sequence goes on along the minus strand of JALPQI010023753.1, from coordinate 1,229 downwards.
CTATAGTGGTAGCTGCAGTTTTGGAACACTTAGCTGGAAGGCAAAAATGATGGACCCTTCTGATGCTAGATTTAGAAAAGCTATGAGTGGAAAACGATTTACGTATCATTTGACCATCTCCACTGTGACAATCGATAGGAAACCCTTGGAATCTCATGTTAGTGTCATTATGACAAGATTCTAAGTCATTGGTTAACAGCCTTTTATGATGAGACCACATCCAAAGATCCCTTCGCAGATGTGGCGAAAAAATACGATGTCTGTATCTCAGTTCTGAAGTTTCCAGAATAAAGCAGAATATTAGTAACTTTGTCGGGCTCCGGCACAAACCTTGAAGGTCCTCTCGCAGATGGGGCACATGGGCGGCTTCTTGCAGTTGGCCTTGATCCAGTTGGTGTGCGAGCGCATGTGCAGCTTGAGCCAGCGCGCGTGCTTGAACTCCTTGTGGCAGAGGTTGCAGTGGCGGGGCATGGACGGGGCAAGGACTTTGTTATTGGCTACATTACCGGACAGAATCTGATAGGCTAGATTTAGAGGATCATTGAGTGTAACGTGTTATTGCCATTATGACAGACTACATAATCGAGACAATCACACTGTGGTAGCTGTAGTTTTGGAACACTTAGCTGGAAGGCACCAATGATGGACGCTTCAGATGCTAGGATTAGAGGAGCAATGACTGGAAAAAGGTTAGCTATCATTTGACCCCTCTCCACTGCGATAATCGATAGGAAACCCTAGGGATCCCATGTTATTGTCATTATGACAAGATGCTAAGTCATTGGTTGACAGCCTTTTATGATGAGACCACATCTAAAGATCCCTTCGCAGATGTGGCGTAAAAATACGATGTCTGTATCTCAGTTCCGCAGTACTGAAGTAAGATTTAGAGGACCGATGTGTGTAACGTGGTATTGCCATTATGACAAAGACTACATCATCGAGACAATGACACTATAGTGCTAGCTGCAGTTTTGGAACACTTAGCTGGAAGGCATCAATGATGGACGCTTCTGATGCAAGATTTAGAGGACCAATGACTGGAAAAAGGTTGTTATCATTTGACCATCTCCACTGTGACAATTGATATGAAACCCTAGGAATCTCATGTTATTGTCATTATGACAAGATGCTAAATCGTCGGTGAACAGCCTTTTGGGCTTATCATGAGACTACATCCAAAGATCCCTTCGCAGATGGGTTTCCAGTTCTGAAGTTTCCAGAATAAA
>JALPQI010023752.1:0-13109 GCA_025490895.1 Thaumatotibia leucotreta | reverse complement strand
GTTAAAAAGCGTTAAAGGCGACACATAAATGAGACACGACTCACACGACGTAGATGCGACAGAAGTTATGCGGTAAACTATGAATCTGTCATTTCTCTTTTGTTACCAAAAATGTATAGTAAATAAAGTAATGTGGTATTAGTTTGCCTCTCACTGTATTTTTGTTTTGTGTATCCTTTTATGTCATATCAAGGGTTAGCTGGAAGAGATCCCTGTTAGGGATAAGTTCGCCTTTGTACATATTCTCATATTTCATGTTGTTTTGTTTTTACTCTGTAAACTTTTTTTATGTGCAATAAAGTTATATACAGTGTGTTAACATGAGACTGGCTTTTATTGAAACCGAGGAATGCGATGCAGATTTTTAGCCAGACCGTGAACATTATTACGCGTGAACGAACGAACGAATGGAAGGGAATTATAAATTGACTTACTATTAATAAAAATGTAATAAATATGTAATAATAAATGTGTAATTTGAATTTTAATAATTTTAAAAATAATTTTGGGCTATTGTTTATATAAATTGGATAGTTTCTTGTCAAATTTCTGCATACCAGAAAGGAAACAAAATGTATAATTAATGAATTGAAATCCTTAATGATTAATGATAATAGTAATATCATATAATTACCAATTTAAAGTAAATGTATTAATTTTAATGATAAATATAGGTAGTTTGTATTTCTGTACATAATTTGCATGTCGGATGACGACAGGATACCTGCTTCCGAAACCGTGTTGTACCTACTATCTGTCCTGTATATCTGTGTGTCCTTAGCAAATAAAATATCTTTATCTTTATCTTATCTTTATCTTTATTCGATTCAAAATGCTAATTTTAAAAGTAATTAACTTTCTAAGAAAAGTTAATTGAGAAGCAATGTACTTCAAAATGAATCGTTAATTTGCACTTGAATGACAGATCGCAGCCACTCATAACGTTTGACAACTAAGCAGTACACGCGTTACATTGATCGTTCGGAGGAAATAAAATTAACTGTACGGTCAATTTAATTATTTCTCAAATGTTAATAATTGAAAACGATTGCTAGTAATGCGTATTATTACACATTTTCGTTAAAGCCCGGGTCATGGTAACACAATGTATACATACATACAAAAAAGGAAATTTCCATACAAACTTTCTGGGACATTTTGCGAAATGTGGTGGTTCTTGCTCAGCATCATTCATTCTACCAGCCTATGAGCCTACCATTTTTTATCATAATCGAAAACGTGGGTCGCGTTTTATAAAGTTACAATTTACAATTTCGCTGTTTGCCTCTAACGCACGCACATAATATTGGCTAGAAAGAGAAGCAAACAGCAAAATTGTAAATTGTAACTTTATAAAACGCGACCGTGGTCCAAATATACAAACATTTTGAGAATTGTTCAAACATGTGGCCCTACCGCGTACTTCGAAATCCGCTTTCGAAGATTTGTCTCTTTCACTCTAATGACGCCTTCGTTGGAGTGACAGAGAAAAAAAATCGAAATTTTCGATTTTCGCGGTAGAAGGCCTGTTTACAAGCGAGTAAGTAAAATGGTTTCATACAAACAAACGAACAGGTTTCTTTACCATTTTGGCTAATGAATCCTGAAAGAAACTGATTTCTCAGTCAGCATCACCCGTAATTGGACATCATAAAATAGCACTACAATGAAGGACGGACATTAGGGTTGTCATACGTATTGTAATATAAAGTAATGTACTGTATTTTTCATCACACTAGCTTTGTAAGCGCGCCATTGCTTCCATGCATCGCGGGAGTAATAGAAAATTGAAATTCCTTAGGGAGTAATACTAATGTCAGTACGTCATTTAATAATATTTTTCTCAAACATGCAATGAAATGTTGTAGTTACGTGCCTAAAAAGTGGCCAGGAAGTACCTAGTTGCCGGCCTAGGCCGGCAAGTACCTCTTTTTTAATTTTCATTTGACACAGGGTTGTGACCTAGCATCTTTGGCTTTTAGCCAATAATTATCTGTAAGTAATATTAGTATAAAAAAAATGATTGGCAAATTTTTGCAGTTATAATTAGGTATTTAAATTATATAATTTAAAATAAATGTACAATAACTACTCAAAATAATATTTAAAAAGCTGTATTATTTATACGGCGCGATCCGTCGGCCCCGATCACTGCATGCGATTAATTGGACCCAACCGACCGCGTCGTCTAATACCGCTTTTTTAAATTAAAAATTTGCAACTTTCAAACAGGTCAATCTTAAAAAAAAATGAGGTGTCGGTGTCGTATTTGACTTTTGTTGTGTTTCAAAGACTAAGTAGTAGTTGACTTATAATTTCTTAGAAAGAAGATACATTTTTTTGTTTTATTTCATTGCATGTTTGAGAAAAGCATTATACATACCTCGGCCATGAAGTGACGGGTTGCCGTCCGAATACTATCCGGCCTCGCTTCGCTCGGCCGTCTACATATATTCGGCCGGCAACCAGTCACTTCCCGGCCTCGGTAGTAATGTACTATTGTTTAAAAACATTTTTTTTGCTCGCAAGTGTGATGAAAAACCGTACTTTACGAGGTAAGTACGGTATTACTAACCAGAGTGTTAGAAGCCCGACGCTTTTAATAATTCGAATTAGTATTCCGCTTACCGACTACTACTACTACGTACTACTATGTATGAATTGATTACTACTATGTATTTTACGATTTACGAGATATATTAATTGAAACTTAAATATATTAGCCCAGCAATCTCCTATTACTCTCCAGATTATTTATAAGCCCATTCTGTCCCACTGCTGGGCAAAGGCATCCCCCCTCTTCTTCCATTCATCCCGGTTCTGTGCTATATCTGGCCAGTAACTTAAAAAGGAGTCCAAGCTATCGCGCCATCGCCTGCGGGGTCTAACTCAAAGCGAGGACCCTCCAGATACTGTATTTTTTCCATATACTTTTTTTACACCGTTTAAAACGTGATATCGAGGTTTGTCTGGTCAAACCCGATAATTCGAACAAATCTTTACAAATACAAACTATATGACACTTACGTGAGGTTGCCATTTCAATGAATAGTTATCTCGACTTATCATTTCACCAGCCAACCCTCGATATACTGTATACAGGGTGTGAGTCTAATACGGGCGAAGCTTTTAACGGATGTTAGTTCACGACATAATAATACATTCAAATAACTTTTACTTAAAATTAGAGTAACAAAATTTTCCATACAAAATAATTCGGCGCGCAATGTAGGGCAACATCCGCGAGTTAAACACTCGTTGACAGCTAATTTCAAAAGCAGATGACATAACTGCCATATCAACAGTAACAAATATTCGTACCTACATTGCCACTCCGATAAATCCGATAATCTTAATAAAATTCTGTGGGGTCATAATCAAGAGTAACTTTAAAAAAACCCTGTAATCCATGATTACACTAATGAATCCCATGCCTGGTTTAATTGATAGCCCGTATTAGATTTACGCACTTTATATCAAAATCTGTCAACCCTAGCCGATTGTATCGAATATAGGCATAACGATGGCCACAGAATAGTATTCCAGTCTTTGCCTCGTCTGCCTTCAGTAAGCAGGAATGCGGCTATTCCGGCAGTCATAAAATAATAATAACCCTATACGATAAACATACATTGTTGCTGCAACAAATATGCAAGTTTATGTCGCCGCAATCGAATGAGATATAGTAATGAGCGATACGTTTATAGATACGTTGAGTTAAATATTATAAATTGCTAATCTGCTAGACAGTTATGCTTAATGATATTTTAATCTTTGGCCTCGGCAATAATGGGGAATAATGACATTTCTTGGACAGAAATACTACAGGCATGTTGTTATTATGTTATGTGACATTATTTGATTTCATAGAGAGTTATTGCTCTATTGAGTAGAAGCGGGTTTGCCAAGTTGACAATTGAATATCAAAATAGCGATAAGGTGGAAGTAGTAAGTACGCAACATGTCAACAGAGAATATTTATTTCAATCACGATATTTTGCTCATTATATATAAATATACATAAAGTATTGTCATGTTTTTTTGGAGAGGATTTTGTTAGTTTTGTTAAATAGTATTTATTTTATAGGGTGACAATATCAAAATTTCTCAAAATTGCAAATTTTCTTAGTCAACGCCATTGTATGAGTAAGCGTTAGGTGATTTTGCTGGCAGCCCCAATAGATGGCACTTAAGTACAAGTTTCAATGTCACATATTGGGACATTGGAAATATTATCTAACACTCAGTCCTAATAAACGTCAGCCTGTCTTAAAATAATGCAAATAATTTAAATACATATAAGCTAATTATTTCAAAGTTGGGATAAGAAGCATTAAAGGTACATAAATTAATCATCGTTTAAATGCCCTAATAGTTGATTTTATCTTATCGATGGCAACTCAAGACGAGTATTGGTACAGCGTCGGGTACTAGTACTTCCATCTTACCTATACGTTTTAAATTTCATCGACAATCGCTGAGGCTACGAACAAATAAAACATGGAAGCCTCGCGCCATACTAAATTGCCTTTCAAAAACGGTTCTGAATTTTAGCTGACAAGTGTCACCCCCTGTTCAATGCATCACGGCAATGAATTTGAATATCAACCTATAAAAACTACCGCCATTTAAAAATAGTTGTGATTGGTCCATCAAAGTTGTGATTGGCGATATTGTCAAAGATGTTGCGCCAAAATATGCGCGGTGTCACGAAAAGCGCTACGTCCTGCCCATCTTGGCACAATTGAACAATTGGTTTTGGGGGCATTTTTGAGCTGGCGTTAGACGTCCATGTTATATAATAATTATGGTCGCAGCGCTGAGGTCAGCAGCAACTGACAGTCAGTCTGCCTGCGACCACGGGTGTCACGTCATGCCCGAATTACGAACAAATAAAACATGGAAGCCGCGAGCCATACGAAATTGCCTTACAAAAACGCTTCTGAATTTTAGTTGACAAGTGTCGCCCCCTCTTCAATCATCATCATCATCATCATCATTTCAGCCAAAAGACGTCCACTGCTGGACATAGGCCTCCCCCAATGATCGCCAATATGACCGGTTCTGCGCTGCTTGCCTCCAGCGGGTTCCCGCGACCTTGACCAGGTCGTCGGACCAGCTTGTGGGAGGGCTGCCCACACTGCGTCTTCCGGTACGTGGTCGCCAGTCCAGCAGTTTCGGGCCCCAGCGGCCATCTGATCTTCTGGCGATGTGCCCAGCCCACTGCCACTTGAGTCTGGCAATTCTGCGAGCAATGTCGGTTACTTTGGTCCTCTTGCGGATCTCCTCGTTTTTGATTCGGTCACGCAAGGAAACTCCGAGCATTGCTCTCTCCATTGCCCTTTGAGTGACTTTGAGCTTTTTGATCAGGCCCATAGTGAGCGCCCACGTCTCCGTACCGTAAGTCATCACTGGCAACACACACTGGTCAAAGACTTTTGACTTAAGACACTGCGGTAAATTCGATGAGAAGATTTTTTGCAACTTCCCGAACGCTGCCCAGCCAAGTCGGATTCGACGATTTACCTCTTTCTCAAAGTTGGACCTACCTAACTGAACAGTTTGTCCCAGGTAGACATACTCGTCAACAACTTCGAGAGTAGAGCCTCCGACTGTAACGGGAGATGGTACTACTTGAGCATTGAACATGACTTTCGTCTTGTCCAAATTCATCTTCATACCAACTAGTCCGGAGGCTCTACTGAGGTCATCGAGCATTGTTCTGAGGTCTTCAACGGTCTCAGCCATAACGACTATGTCATCGGCAAATCGAAGGTGCGTGATGTACTCGCCGTTTATATTGATGCCGCGTCTTTCCCACTCCATAACCTTAAAAACATCTTCCAGTGCAGCGGTGAACAGTTTTGGGGATATTACATCTCCTTGTCTGACACCCCGTCGCACTGGAATCGGTTTCGAGTTCTGGTCTTGGAGGCGGACCGACATTGTGGCGTTTCCGTACAAGCACTTCAATACTTCGATGTACCGATAGTCGACTTGGCACCGCTGAAGAGACTGCAGCACAGCCCATATTTCGATCGAATCGAAGGCCTTTTCGTAGTCCACGAATGCTAGGCACAGGGGCAGGTTATATTCTTCCGTTTTCTGTATAACCTGCCGCAACGCATGTATGTGGTCCACGGTGCTGAAACCTTTCCGGAAACCAGCTTGTTCGGGAGGTTGGAAGTCATCCAGCCTACGTGCGAGACGGTTCGTGATGACTCTCGAGAACAACTTGTACACATGGCTCAGGAGTGAGATGGGCCTGTAATTTTTCAGTAGAGTGGTGTCACCCTTTTTGAAAAATAGCACCACCACACTCCTGCTCCAAGCTTTTGGCGTTATCCCCTCGCGAATGACAGAATTGAACAGCTTCTGAAGGGTTTTGAGAACCGGTTTACCACCTGCCTTCAGGAGTTCGGCTGTGATTCCGTCATCGCCCGGGGCCTTGCCATGTTTGAGTTGCTTGAGAGCCTCACTAATCTCGTACAGGCTGACATCCGGGATGTCTTCGGTATAGTGTCGGGTTAATCTTGCTCTAGGGTCTCCAGCTAGATTCATAACGGGGTCTCGGGTCGACGTGTATAGCTGTTCATAAAACTGCTCGACCTCCCTCAGGAGCTCAGACCTGGCTGTAACGAGTCTTCCATCCTCAGTCCTCAGCTTACTCAATTGGCTCTGCCCAATGGACAAATCCCTTGCAAATACTTTAGAGCCTCTATTGCGTTCTATTGCCAACTTTACACGTGCAGTGTTATATTGGCGAATATCACGCTTCAAAGACTTCGAGATCTGTCTATTGAGCCTCCGGAGCACGCAAGCATCACTCGAGGACTGAATAATCAACTCACGTCTGTCGTTCATGAGCTCAAGAGTGAAGTCTGACAGCTTTCTGGTGCTGCGAGTTCGATGCGTCTTAAAGAACTTGCTCCCTACCGTATGAACAGCTTCCACGAAACCATCGTTATAATCGTCCACTTCGCTCCCTAGGCATTCGAAACGGTTTTGGAGTTCCAGCTGAAAGTTTTCGGGATTTGTAAGTTGGATCGGTACTGGGCGGAGCGTAGACTTAATCAGTCGCGATCGTTCGAGCTTGAATTTAATATTCAATATGCCTCGAACCAGTCGGTGATCACTTCCCATTTTAACGGCGTTGATCACTGAGACATCATTGAATATCTCTTTTCTCGTGGACATGATAAAGTCTATCTCATTCCTCGTCGCACCGTCAGGGCTCATCCAGGTCCACTTCCTATGCTCTCGTTTCTTGAAGAATGAGTTCATCAGATAGAGTCCTTCTTTCTCCAAGAAACCAGCCAGCAAGTGGCCCCGACTATTCCTACATCCAACTCCAAATTGCCCCACTCGCAGCTCTTCACCGTCTCGCTTGCCCAACTTCGCGTTGAAGTCCCCCATGACAACGGTGAACTGAGTTTTTGAGCTATGTATGGCACTTGAGATGTCCTCATACATAGCTTCGACCTCGTCGTCGGAGTGCGTCGAAGTCGGTGCGTATACCTGTATGACCTTCAACGAATATCGCTGCGTCATTCTAAGTACAAGGCACGCTACCCTGGACGACACACTCTCGACTTTCACCACATTGTTCACAAGGGACTTGTGGACGATAAACCCGACACCTCCTTGGGACTGCTGGTCGCCCTCCCGGAAATAGAGCAGGTTACCTGACTTCAGAATTATCGTGTCCTCACCCTCTCTTCGGACTTCCGATAACCCCACGATGTCCCATCGTAACCTGCTCAATTCTTCCTCCAGTTCAACAACCTTCTCATCCGTCCGCAGTGTTCGGCAGTTAAATGTTGCCAGGGCCAAAGGTCGTCGGTGGTGGTAGCTGGGACTTCGCCGGTGATTCTTCGCACCCCTGACCCCACCAGTATCCTGACTGCTACCAAAGTCAAGACACCGGGGGTCGCCGGAACCTCGGGGCCATTTATTGTTTGTGACTTTCATAGGGGGGTAGATGCCATAATCGCCACGCTTGGCATGCGGGTTGGCGATCGCAGTAGATTTAAATAAGACAACGACAGACGCTGCAGCCCATCTGTCGTTTTTCCCTTTGTCGCCTCTTACGACACCCACGGGAAGAAATGGGGTGGTACTATTCTATGCCGGTACCACACGGCCCCACGGCCCTCTTCAATGCATCACAGTAATGAATTTCAATAACAACCTATAAAAACTTAAACCGCCACTTAGAAATAGTTGTGATTGGTCCATCAAAGTTTTGATTGGCTTTATTCTATAAAGTTTTGTCAAAGATGTTGCGCCGAAATATGTGCGGCCTTAAGAAAAGCGCTATGTACTGCCCATCTTGGCACAATTGAACAATTGTTTTGGGTGGCATTTTCGAGCTGGCGTTAGGATAATAGGTATTAAAGTTTACGCGATTAAGACCCGTTTTTCGTCGAAATATGAGTGATAATGAAAGTTTCAATCAATATACCTATATAATTTGCGCGATAGGGCCTCTGAACGCGAATTGTTCACAGTCAGGTAGTTATTACCGAACACTACAATGTAATTGAGCTATTACAAGTCAATCGCGTTCATTTAATTACCCTGATACTGCTAATAATCTTTTTTGTAAATAAAGCACTGTCCTACCAAAGGCGATAAGCGAGCAGGGACTAGCGATGGGCGAGATTTTGCTTTAGAGATAATTTAAGACATACAAAAATCCAGCTGTCTACTTTTGACTAAAACATGTGAAATTGCTACAATTTAGTTTAGTTTTTAGTTCATAAGTACCACAATGATTTGCATGCTGTGTAGTAAAATGGTTGATCTCTATTTTTAATGTACCTGTCATCTTATACTGTACACTATTTTCTGCAAATAAAATATCTATCTATCTTCTCGGGCGAGTGAATTCTCTTACAAAATTTACTCGCCAGCGACTATCTATACTTTGTACTCTATTGTATTGTATTCTGGCTATTTTCCGCAACTCGACATCAAACGTGCCAACTTTGGCCCAATATTTGTTGGGATCTTCATATACACCCTTGAATTTCTTCGCAGATGTATGTAAGTTTCCTCACGATGTTTTCCTTCACCTTGAAGCACTTGTGAATATCAAATGATTTTTCGTACATAAGTTTTTTTTGCCAAAGGGCCATGGAACGCAGCATACTAGATGTGAGGCTGATCGACCGAATGAGAAATTCAGTGCTGCGTTCCAAAACCGGGGTCACTGATGTCGGAGCCAAGACTGCCAGGCTAAAGTGGGCATGGGCCGGCCACGTCTGCCGCATGCACCCGCAGCGGTGGGCTAAATTAGCAACGAAGTGGGTGCCACAAAACGCAGCAGGCCCAGACGGAGATGGCGGGACGATCTGGATGCTTACCTAAACGACTGGCAAGAGATCGCGCTACACCGGGAGAGTTGGAAGACAAAGGGGGAGGACTTTGCCCAGCAATGGGACACTCTAATGGCTTCGTAATATAATATAAGTTTTTTGAAAAACTCCTTGGTACGAGCCAAGCATTGAACATACCTGTCACTTTCACGGGTGCGGAATCTATATTTATTTATTTAATCTTTATTGCACTCGACCGAAACCAAGTGGTCGAGCGGTGCAGGCATCAGCCGCGAAAGCTGAGCACGTGGGTTCGATTCCCACCTCGGACGTTGGTGATATTGGTCGTTTTTTTTTTTCTTTGGTATATAACATCCAATATTTATACTTTATTGCACTTAAATAAAGTACAGTAGGCGGACTTATTGCCATAAGGCATTCTCTATCAGTCAACCATTAGGCCAAACAGAAATTAAAAGTATTGGTGCGGTGAAAGACACAAGTAAAAGAAAATTAAAACTTTTTCGTTTTTTGGGCGAAAAATAGTCGATGGCTCATCGCTTACTCGCGTCGCGTTTGATGCGAGAAGTGCCTAAACTAACTCTACCGTTCCGTGTTTTAATACAATTTTAAGTGATTTGGAAATTAGAATGTAACTGATGGTGTGGCAAGAGGGAGACAGACGATGCAATAATGGCCTCGTTTTTAAAGACGATTTTAGCAATACCTTACCTTAACAATTAAGTTTTTATATTTGGTCCCATAGTAAAAATTTATCAAAGTTGTTCATGTTTAATTATCTTGTATTTTTGTAACACCCTGTATACAACAATTTACCTTGCTTTGTTAGTAACAAATTAATTAAAAAAGAGATTTTCATTAATGAGACATACTAAAATCGTATTAAAAAAACGTATCTCCAGTCAATTGAACGAGCTCATAAACACTGATACAGAGACAAAACTGCAGATATAGTCAGAAGCATAAATATATAAACAATTTTAGACCTTAAGCTCTAGACATAAGTAAAAAACTGTATACATATTTATGCCCCGGACGCGGTACCCGGATGCCTACGATACCGCGAGCATCGAAAATCGTAAATCGCGAACAGCTGTCTCTGTCACACTCCAATTAAGCCTTAATTGGAGTTACAAGGACAGACGTCGAAATTTACGATTTTCCAGGTTTGTGGACCCTCCGGACAAGCCGACATACCAGGATATAATTCAGACCACTAAGATTCCATTTTTAGGGTTCCGTAAGCCAAACTAGCTCCAAGTCACACCGGATGCGTTATCACGTGCGGACATGTGTAGCGTGCACGTTGTAGAGTATGTAAATGTCATAATAGATGGCGCACCGCTTGCGTGGGGGGCACGTGTACGACACGCGCAAGCGGTGTGGCATCTACAATGACGTTTCAGACCCTACAACGCGCACGCCGCGTATACGCGCTGCTCACGCCCCCGTTTGACCCAGCCTTTATAGTTTCATCATGCCCGTCTGTTACAGTTGATTTACTCGGAAACACAAAGTAGAGCCACACATAATAAAGTGAAAATTGTTGGGTGACAAATATATTTAGCCTATAAGGTGGAAGTACTAGTACCTACCCGACGCTGTACCAATACTCGTCATTATAGCTTGAGTGGCCATCGATAAGATAAAATCAACTATTAGGGCATTTAAGCGACGAACCTGGATCCCTATGACATCTGTCAGTTCAATACATTACTTGTCAAATTGCGACATTGTTGACAGATAATGTATGGAATTGACAGCTGTCATAGTGATCAAGGTTAATCGAGCTGATTATAATGTATGTACAGTCAAGAGCAAAAGTAAGTGATCACCTTGTGCCTTATCACAATGGAATAAGGTCTATAATCGAACAAGAATGATCACTTAATACTTTTGCTCTTGACTGTACCTTTAATGGTTCATATCCCAACTTTGAAATAATTCGCTTAATATCTAAATTATTTAAAAAATTTTAATACAGGCTGACATTTATTAGGACTGAGTGTTAATATTTCCAATATCTCAATATGTCACATTGAAATTTGTACTGAAGTGCCATCTATTGGGATTGCCAGCAAAAGCACCTGTCGCTTACTCATACAATGGAGCTGACTAAGAAAACTTGCAATTTTGAGAAATTTTGATATTGACCCTATAAAATAAATACTATATAACAAAACTGTAGATTTATATATGAGAAAAATATCGTGATTCAAATAAATATGTTGACATGTTACGCACTAGTACTTCCACCTTACCATTACAGGGTGCTTCGACAAGTTGCCAATCGCTAGCGCTTCATCGTCAATGGTAAGCGAAAGGCAGCTAACTGTCTTTGTCGCACTAATATGAAAGAGTGACGGAGAGGGAAAAATACGATACTACTAAGCGCTAGCGATTGGCAACTTGGCTAAGCATCCAGAGATTGCAGAAAAACTAGAAAGACGACAAAGTAGAATGGAAATTAATGAAATTATATCTTATGGGCGTGAGAAATGGGTCATCATTTGCAGTTGGTGCACTTATATAATGCAATTACAGTAGATTCACCTTCAATATTTCTTGTACAGTCAACATCAGATACATCGTATCGTCCGGAGCGTGCAAAAATATCTGAACACGCCTTTATTGCCATAACGATAGTGGCGTGTTCAGATATTTTTGAGCGCTACGGACGATACGATATATCTGGATGCTTAGCCAAGTTGCCAATCGCTAGCGCTTAGTAGCGTACCTATCGTAGTTTTCCCTCTCTGTCACTCTTTCATATTAGTGCGACAAAGACAGTTAGCTGCGATTAACGATGAAGCGCTAGCGATTGGCAACTTGTCTAAGCACCCTGATGGCGATTCTAATAAGAACGTCGTAATACATATAAGACAATAACTTTCGGGACAGGTATAATGTTTTCATAAAAACTGCTACGAATTCTTGTAACGAATTCACTAAGTAGTGCTTGCAATTCGAAAATTGGAATATCCGAAAATTTCGAATCAATTTTGAAAATCTGCTTAAAACGTGCTTGTTTGTAGTATTTCCATTTTGCGGCCCTACCGCGGAAAACGGAATTCGTAAATTTAGAGGATTTGTCTCTCTCACTCTAATGACGCCTTCGTTTGAGTGACAGAAAAAAATCCTCGAAATTTCCAGATTTTGATTTTCGTGGTAGTAGACCTGACCCGGATTGTGATTTGTTTTTTTAATAAGTTTGTGATTCCGGAGAAAGGTTTTAGAATCAAATTGTACCCATACGAAGCCAGGGCGGGTCGTAAATCGATTATGTCAGCAACTCTGTCCCTACTAGCGAAAGCAAGTAGTATTGTTTGCAATGCAATGCAATTCTTTAATGCATGTTATTTTAATAAGATTAATTTTGATTATTATATTGTTTTCAAAAAAGAAGAGCCGGAAACTGAGGTGGACTTGTCCACCTCAGTTTCCGGCTGACCAAGACGGCGGTTGATCAAGAGTGGATACATATTTTTCAATAATATTCGTATTTTTCTTGCATAAAGTGTTCCTATATGTTAGTTTTTGTTAAAGTGTTGCAGCCATAGTTCCGATCCCTAATGATAAGCAATTGACTCACACGACATAGGACGTTTCGCAAATAAAGCCGGCATACACGTGCTGCCACCGGCCTTGACCGGCGCGGGCGCAACGCATCACATCTATTATGTAAGCGCTACAATGTATCTTTTAATACGAGTGCATTTATGCACTTGCAATTGCATGTCATGCTTTCATCCGTCTACCTCCGGGCTG
>JALPQI010023751.1:0-18300 GCA_025490895.1 Thaumatotibia leucotreta | reverse complement strand
TCAAAATTCGAAACACTGTGATGCGGTCTCATTGGCCAATTTTGCACATCTCCGCTCCTCTCCGCAACAATGGAGCCGCAGCCTTAAGACGAAATTTACTTGTATCTTCATATGAATAATCCGACAAAGCGGCTTTATGGCAAACGACAAAGTGAGACGTTTTACTAAACTCGCACACAATTTTTAGTCATTTTATTTGTACAAGATGTCAAATTGTTTACTTTCGAATTATTTTTTAATGCACACACTTTCTTCTATGAATAATGTAAAGTTTTTCTTATAATTCCAGAAAACCCTTACTTTATGGAGAAGATGTCAGCAGTTATCACAACTTCATCATGCCGAAGAAATTTCTATCACCTACAGCTCATATACGATCTTCTCGCTCAAGGACAATACTCTAAAAAAATTGGTACGTTATGTGTATTATATAGATAAAAAAACCTGCTTTATATAGAGTGCACAGTAGGCTTTTATTTTCGGCATAATTGGTGTAATAATATATCGCTGTGAAATAAACTATCCATTTCTCTTTTATTAATATAGTCAGTAAAAGACTGGAAGTCGTATCTCACGGCGATATACTGTCGTACCAATCATAAGCTGTCTATTTATATATGGAGCATACTCAATACGTTGCAATTACACGGGTTCTTTAAGCGTTTGGACGCCAATGAACTGATATATTGACACCGCAATTTCAATGCCAAAGATAAGTCTTGGTCCACAGTGCAATAAATAAATAAATATCTTGGGACATTTTACACAAATCAACGTAGTCCCACGGAAGCTCAATTAAGGCTTGTGATGTGGGTATCAGGCGACGATATATATAATAGATAGATACATATAGATACTTAAATACATAGACAGCCATGACCAAGGAACAAATATTTGTGATAAATAAATACACAAATAATGCCCTCGCCGGGATTCGAACCTGGAACCTCCAGCTTCGTAGGCAAGGTCGCTACCAACTAGGCTACGGAGGCTGACCTACACGCAAGTGCGTAAAATTCTATTTTAATTTTGACATTTTGCTGACGTAGCGTGTGAATGACATTTTTTGTATTTGACGTGGCGTCTAAAAGGATGACTTTTACTGGAAAAAAATAATTTATATACAAAATGTATTTTGGAGTTTTGGACACTTAAACATGAAATACATGATACATCTTTTATTTTTAATAGGTGATGTGAAAAGCAGCATGTGTCACATGCTGTCAAAATTATTTTCGGCGTGGGCGTTAACGCTTGAATCGCTTATTACACTCTGGTTTCCACTTTAGGATCCTACATTTTTATTGTGTTTCCATCGCTTCGTTCGAACTTCCATGAACGCCGTCGCCGAAAATATAATATTTTGATCTCTTGTGACACAATCTACTACTTATTTGAAATACTATTAATGATCTACGAAAACTATGTACACGCTAGGTAATTAAACAATCAATCAATCGTTCTGAATGTTTATTGTATCTTTTCAGAATGTCTTCCTACTATGTTTCACGCTTTTCTGCAAATGCGCGCATTCCTGATGTCCGATACAATACCAGGTTTGTCCCTACATTATGATATAGTTTACACATTTACAAATAATAGTACAAATGTATAAGTACACCTGCGTTTTCACTTATTAGCATGTTATTAAATTATTTTAACGTCTGTTTTCATGAACAGGCTAAACAGCTAAATTCTGTTTTTTTTTATTGTTGTATTTTTTATTTCATTGCATATATTTGCGAAAAGCACTATACATGCCTCGCCGTGAAATGGGCTTACCGTATAAGCCCATCTTTCCCGGCGTCTGCAGTAATGTACTAATAATCCAACGAATTTCTCTCGTGATTTATTAACGCCAGATATTTATTAGAAATGGATTTAAACTTTAAAGTGGATCGGAATAAAACATCTTAATACTACTTAGTTCCTGAAACTCCTCATAGGGGTGCTATAATAAAAAAAAGTATTCCTCACGTTTAACAATTTTCAAGAATTTCATATATATTAACGACGTTTCTTTTCTTTTCAGAACAATTCGTCGTCTTACCGAGAAACGCCGTCGAAAATATAGAAACCGCGTCCGTCATCGATCAAAATATTTCTTTACTGATACCGTTTTCTTTTCTGTAAATCACTTATTATATTTTTTAAGTCGTTATAAAATATTATAATGAACAAACAGATAGTTTCTTTTATTTAATTAGGAAAGTTTAATTTTT
This sequence comes from Thaumatotibia leucotreta, assembly GCA_025490895.1. NCBI lineage: Eukaryota > Metazoa > Arthropoda > Insecta > Lepidoptera > Tortricidae > Thaumatotibia > Thaumatotibia leucotreta. The sequence continues at coordinate 16,078 of JALPQI010023751.1, read as the reverse complement.
ATGCGAATGCATAAACGAATTTCCATTAATTCTAATATTGATAATAACAGAAAATTATATCGACGCATTCACATAAAAATGTAACGCTTGTTCAGTCAACGTCAAAGATATCATTACAATGTAGATGTCAAAAATGTATTTATAAAACCTGAAACATGATGACATCTTTGACGATGACTGTGTTAGACAAATTTATTTAATAATGCCTTCGTATTTTCACAGAAATACCCGAATTTATCTTTAGTGTCAATTAGCTTTTATGCAATAGATACCGAAGTTTGTTTGCTTGTAATAATTGTGAATCCTCCATATAAATTCGGACGTTTCCGTGAAAACCTAAACGAAATGATTTATGCACTACGTCTAATGATAATAAATAATACCTAAAGACAATACCAATAAAATAAATTTCATAAACAATTTCTGTAATGATACAGCATTTTTTTGGGAACAAAAGACTGATTACAGTATAAATTATTTGTGTACTGTGTTGACATGATACCGTCATATAAACAAGAGTAATATTATGAAATTCATGGCCTTATTTCGTACTGACAGTAAATCCAAATCCTTACCGCGAACTTATTAGTACATTGTGCATCAAGGGAGATAAGTACGGAATCACTAACGAGAGTGTTAGAAGCCCGACGCCGTCAGGCGGAGGGCTTTTATGACTCGAGTTAGTATTCCGCTTACCTACCGTGATGCATACAATGTTTTTCATCACACTTGCCGACAAAAAAATAAGTTTTAAGACATCATATTATTAAATGACGTACTGACATTTCTATTACTCCCTAGGGAATTTCACTTTTCTATTACTCCCGCTACGCGCGCAAGCAATGGCGCGCTTAGACAGCAAGTGTGATGAAAAAATATTAGTATACTTAGATTTGTGTGCATGTGCAATCATACATCCCAACGGTAATGAAATTACCTATACCTACGTTATGATATTGTTTATAAATTCGTACTACAGTTTTTTTACCTAATATCGTGATATGTCATGATTATAATCTAACCACGAGATTTATTATTAACGCCATCTATGATATTTATCGGAAATTAAAGTTGATGAGAAATTAATCAAACTTGACGCAACTTAGTTCCGAAAACACCTCATAGCAAGTGCTATAATCAAAAAAGATTCCTCAAGTTTTACAATTTTCAAAGATTTCATAAATATTGATTTATTTTTTTCACACTTTATTTCGAAGTGTGCCATTGCTTGCATGCGTTGTGAGAAATACAGAAAAACGAAATTCCGTATGAAATTATAGTAATTTAATTTTTTTATTTTTAATATTATTGTTTTTAAAGTTATTTTTTCATAAAACTTTTATGCTTGCAAATGTGATCAATAATATTGTATAAATTACTATACGGTTGGTGTGCGGATTACGAACTAGAGTCATTAAAAGCCCTCCGCTTAAGACATCGTCCTTCTAACAGACACTTTGGTAATACCGTAATATAATCGTATTTTTTTCTTGGGAACAGGAGAGATTATAATATAAATAATAATATCATTGATATATAAGGTCCTAATTTATTAGTTGCAGATATTTTAAGACATGATCCTTTACATTAAAACAATTAACTTTAAATATAAATTAAGATATCTTTTCATTTAACTTTTTTGATTTCATTTTCCTAACAAAAAAAATATTATAATTTCGTCTAAAAAAAATCATCATGTGCATTATCACATGTCACAATAACACTGTCTGTCAGACATGTCATCAAACGACACAATCCAACGGAAAATAACATGACATTGACTATCAAATATTTAATTTATCGACGTAAAGTGGCCAGTTTCAGTCAAATGGTACGTAAAAGAGGTACTAGAATCTGTTAAATGAGTTTTCAATTAATAATCACATAAACAGGGTGTTTTGACGTAGCAAATTTGTTTTTCCGTTTTCTCCAAAAAAACATCGTAAAAGCTATAATGTTTCACGGTTTAATATACTCCAGAGACCGATTACTATCAGCTGTAAAAATATCTGCATCTAATAAATTAGGACCTTATATATACCGCACTACACTGTTACTTTAAGTAGTTTTTCCGAATTTTCGCTAGCTACCGCAACATGCTATTTGCCTTGCTCATTAAGATGAGCGTCTGTCAAATTTTATAAAAATAAGATATGTTTATCTGAAATATAAACGCATATATGCGTCAAGAGCCGTGTTATAATATATGAGTAACTTACAATAGGGTTGAAAAAGTATCACCAAATGCATACTGAGTATTCAAATAAAGTCCTTTCAGTTAATAGTCCCACTTTGTTGCTTACTATAAAAAAGTTATTTAAGCTTTTTTTCACATTATATCTAAATAATAATAAGAGAAAATTCCTGCTTTTCCAAATCCTACAATAAGTTACTATAAACAATTAAATCTCTAAAAAAAATCACGCACCAATAATGAGCAATTTAGATTAAAATATCACCAGTCATGTTATCAAATAAAAAAAGAATCTTTATATATTGTATATTTTCAAGTACGGGCACGTATTTAATGTTATTTAAATCGAATAGCTTCATATTACCTACAGCCTATTGCTTAAAATAAGGCCGACGTATTGTTTTGAAATCCTGCATAGGCCAACGCCGAGCACACGTAGAGCCAAAAGCCCACAGCCTCCTTACTCGACACACTCGCCTGCAAGGACAGGCCAAAACTCCAAGAGACTCGAGTTTCCAGGCATTCCTTCCTTCATACCTATACCCCATTCACAAATAAAAGTAACAAATTATATAACTGAAATTAAAAAAAAAAAAATAATAATACATCTCCCCGGTGGGGGCACTCGAAAAAAGGAAGATGCCCGCGAGGCCCTCGGGCCTCGCGCACCAAGAAATACCTAGTTAATATTATTATAGCTGCATTACCACTGATTTCTGAATGACATGATTGTTCTCCCGGAAGGAGTTACGGTAGGGGTTAGTGTTATATACCGTCGTATAGAGGGCGCGCCGGTGACCTAGGGAAAAATCTGACATTTCAGGATTTGCTCCCTGGTCAAAAAATGTTCGACGGCCTGGCTCAACGGTGAAAGTTAGACGGGGGGTGCTCGACCAAATGTCATAGGGAACTGCTGACAGTTTTTGAAGCCGCAAAAATTTATCGAAAAAAAAAAAAAAATTTTGCACCAAATTTTCAAAATGGTCCTTCGAGCCGGATTTTTTTGTGGTAGAATCTCTAAGGGACCTAGATTAAAAAAAAAGTGTTTTTGTGATTCTCGGATCCAAGATGGCCGCCGTAGGGCCCGTCAAAGTTTGTATGGGAACTCTTAAACGGGGGGAGATAGGTGGGGGGTGCTCGACCAAATGTCATAGAGGACCCCGAGAGCCATTCGATGGGCAAAAAATTTTTGCAAAAAAAAATTTTTTTTTTTTTCGAAAAAATTTTTTTTATCCGATCGAGCTGGAAATCGCTGTGCGTGACTTTTGGGCTCTCCAGATTCCGAAAAAATTTTTTTCTGATTTTTTGCACAAAAAAAATTTTGTATGGATTTTTCGAAATAATGGTCCGATCGCGCTGAAATTTGGCATGCGGGCATTATTTGGGCCCAGGACAGATAATCTGAAAAAAAATTTGGAAAAAAATCCAAGATGGCGGCGACCCCGAACAAAAAGTCAAAATCCCAAGTAAGTTAAGCGAGCCCGAAGGGCGAGCTTCAGGCCGGGAGGCCGAAGGCCGACCCCGCGGAGGGCCGAAGGCCCGGAGCTTCACTCCCGGGGCCCATGGGGGTCCCGAACCCCAGTAATTTTGGGCGAGGCCGAAGGCCTCGCTGCAGGAGGGCCGGAACATTACCAGAACCAATATAAATCTATGTTAAGCGAGCCCGAAGGGCGAGCTTCAGGGTGGGAGGCCGAAGGCCGACCTCGCGGAGGGCCGAAGGCCCGGAGCTTCACCCCGAGGGCCCAAGCGCGTCACCTCCAAGTATTTTAAAGCGAGGCCGAAGGCCGAGCTCCGAGCAAATCGAGCTACCAAGCGTTCAACAACCCCAGTATCTTAATAAGCCGAGCCTGAGGGCCGAAGGCCCGATGGCGAGGCGTCAAGCCCGCGAAGGCCGAAGGCCGAGCTCCGCGTAGGGCCGAAGGCCCGGAGCGTCACGATCGAGGTGCTCTCCGCGCGAGCCCGAGGGCCGAAGGCCCGACGGGCGAGCCCACGCGGTGAAACTGCCCTTCCTAACTGTCTTAATAAGCGAACCGGAGGGCCGCAGGCCCGACGGTTTGCTTCGAACCGCAGCGAAGGCCGTAGGCCGAGCTCCGCGTAGGGCCGAAGGCCCGGAGCGTCCCATAGAGGCGCGGTAGCCTGCGAGGCCGGAGGCCGAGCTGCGAGAAAACAATCTTTTCTACGTATAAAAAATCTGAGTAACTATGTAAGCTGAGCCTGAGGGCCGAAGGCCCGAAGGCGAAGCCTTGTAGCAGCGAAGGCCGAAGGCCGAGCTCCGCGTAGGGCCGAAGGCCCGAAGCGTCCCTCAGAGGCGTGACAGCTCGCGAGGCCGAAGGCCGAGCTGCAGGAGTCCAAGGCATCCATGCTACTCAATGAAAAAGTGTAACATGAAAACGAATCGGAGGGCCGCAGGCCCGACGATTCGTTTCGACAATCTGCGAAGGCCGAAGGCCGAGCTCCGCGTAGGGCCGAAGGCCCGAAGCGTCTCTCAGAGGCGTGACAGCTCGCGAGGCCGAAGGCCGAGCTGCAGGAGTCCAAGGCATCCATGCTATTCAATGAAAAAGTGTAACATGAAAACGAATCGGAGGGCCGCAGGCCCGACGATTCGTTTCGACAATCTGCGAAGGCCGAAGGCCGAGCTCCGCGTAGGGCCGAAGGCCCGAAGCGTCCCTCAGAGGCCTGACAGCTCGCGAGGCCGAAGGCCGAGCTGCAGGAGTCCAGCTCAAAAGCCCAAAAACTGCGATAAAATTAGAAAATAATACAAAATCAATAATAAAAAAATTAAAGAAAATAAAAAAAATATCTCCAATACCCCACCCCTCCAGTCGACAAAAAGAGAGGCCCGCGAGGCCCTTGGGCCTCGCGCACAGAGCAAAAAACTAGTTAATAATATATATAGCTGCATTACCACTCATTTCTGAATGACATGATTGTTCTCCCAGAAGGAGTATTGGTGGGGGTTAGTGTTATATACGGTTGCATAGAGGGCTCTCTTGTGACCTAGGGAAAAATCTGACATTTCAGGATTTGCTCCCTGGTCAAAAAATGTTCGACGGCCTGGCTCAACGGTGAAAGTTAGACGGGGGGTGCTCGACCAAATGTCATAGGGAACTGCTGACAGTTTTTAAAGCCGCAAAAATTTTTCGAAAAAAAAAAAAAAAATTTTGCACCAAATTTTCAAAATGGTCCTTCGAGCCGGATTTTTTTGTGGTAGAATCTCTGAGGGACCTAGATTAAAGAAAAAGTGTTTTTGTGATTCTCGGATCCAAGATGGCCGCCGTAGGGCCCGTCAAAGTTTGTATGGGAACTCTTAAACGGGGGGAGATAGGTGGGGGGTGCTCGACCAAATGTCATAGAGGACCCCGAGAGCTGTCAGGTGGGCAAAAAATTTTTGCAAAAAAAAATTTTTTTTTTTTTCAAAAAAATTTTTTTTATCCGATCGAGCTGGAAATCGCTGTGCGTGACTTTTGGGCTCTCCAGATTCCGAAAAAATTTTTTTCAGATTTTTTGCACAAAAAAAATTTTGTATGGATTTTTCGAAATAATGGTCCGATCGCGCTGAAATTTGGCATGCTGGCATTATTTGGGCCCAGGAATAATAATCTGAAAAAAAATTTTGAAAAAAATCCAAGATGGCGGCGACCCCGAACAAAAAGTCAAAATCCCAAGTAAGTTAAGCGAGCCCGAAGGGCGAGCTTCAGGCCGGGAGGCCGAAGGCCGACCCCGCGGAGGGCCGAAGGCCCGGAGCTTCACTCCCGGGGCCCATGGGGGTCCCGAACCCCAGTAATTTTGGGCGAGGCCGAAGGCCTCGCTGCAGGAGGGCCGGAACATTACCAGAACCAATATAAATCTATGTTAAGCGAGCCCGAAGGGCGAGCTTCAGGGTGGGAGGCCGAAGGCCGACCTCGCGGAGGGCCGAAGGCCCGGAGCTTCACCCCGAGGGCCCAAGTGCGTCACCTCCAAGTAATTTAAAGCGAGGCCGAAGGCCGAGCTCCGAGCAAATCGAGCTACCAAGCGTTCAACAACCCCAGTATCTTAATAAGCCGAGCCTGAGGGCCGAAGGCCCGATGGCGAGGCGTCAAGCCCGCGAAGGCCGAAGGCCGAGCTCCGCGTAGGGCCGAAGGCCCGGAGCGTCACGATCGAGGTGCTCTCCGCGCGAGCCCGAGGGCCGAAGGCCCGACGGGCGAGCCCACGCGGTGAAACTGCCCTTCCTAACTGTCTTAATAAGCGAACCGGAGGGCCGCAGGCCCGACGGTTCGCTTCGAACCCCAGCGAAGGCCGCAGGCCGAGCTCCGCGTAGGGCCGAAGGCCCGGAGCGTCCCATAGAGGCGCGGTAGCCTGCGAGGCCGGAGGCCGAGCTGCGAGAATACAAAGTTTTTCTACGTATAATAATATCTGAGTAACTATATAAGCTGAGCCTGAGGGCCGAAGGCCCGAAGGCGAAGCTTCGTAGCCGCGAAGGCCGAAGGCCGAGCTCCGCGTAGGGCCGAAGGCCCGAAGCGTCCAACATAGGCGCGCAAGCTCGCGAGGCCGAAGGCCGAGCTGCCAGAGTCCAACGCGTCCATGCTACTCAATGAAAAAGTGTAACATGAAAACGAATCGGAGGGCCGTAGGCCCGACGATTCGTTTCGACAACCTGCGAAGGCCGAAGGCCGAGCTCCGCGTAGGGCCGAAGGCCCGAAGCGTCCAACACAGGCGCGCCAGCTCGCGAGGCCGAAGGCCGAGCTGCTTGAGTCCAGCGCTCCCATGCTACGCAATGAAAAAGTGTAACATAAAAACGAATCGGAGGGCCGCAGGCCCGACGATTCGTTTCGACAATCTGCGAAGGCCGAAGGCCGAGCTCCGCGTAGGGCCGAAGGCCCGAAGCGTCCCTCAGAGGCCTGACAGCTCGCGAGGCCGAAGGCCGAGCTGCAGGAGTCCAGCTCACAAGCCCTATTACTGCGACATAAGTAAAATATAATACAAAAACAATAATAAAAAAATTAAAGAAAATAAAAAACACATCTCCGCGGCCTCGACCTCAGTCGACAAAAAGGGAGGCCCGCGAGGCCCTTGGGCCTCGCGCACAGAGCAAAAAACTAGTTAATATTATATATAGCTGCATTACCACTGATTTCTCAACGGTATGTTTTATTTCTAAACGGAAAGTATTAACTTGAAAAAAATTTGACATTTGTATAGAGGAGCAAATTTGTAGGTCCAGAAAAATATGGATTTTAGTCTACCATGTTTTGGTCAAAAAATGTTCGACGGCCCGGCCAAATGGTGAGACCTAGGTGGGGGGTGCTCGACCAAATGTCATAGGGAACTGCTGACAGTTTTTGAAGCCACAAAAATTTTTTCGAAAAAAAAAAAAAAATTTTTGCACCAAATTTTCAAAATGGTCCTTCGAGCCGGATTTTTTTGTGGTAGAATCTCTCAGGGTCCTAGATTAAAGAAAAAGTGTTTTTGTGATTCTCGGATCCAAGATGGCCGCCGTAGGGCCCGTCAAAGTTTGTATGGGAACTCTTAAACGGGGGGAGATAGGTGGGGGGTGCTCGACCAAATGTCATAGAGGACCCCGAGAGCTTTCAGGTGAGCAAAAAATTTTTGCAAAAAAAATTTTTTTTTTTTTTTCGAAAAATTTTTTTTCATCCGATTGAGCTGGAAATCGCTGTGCGTGACTTTTGGGCTCTCCAGATTCCGAAAAAATTTTTTTCAAATTTTTTGCACAAAAAAAATTTTGTATGGATTTTTCGAAATAATGGTCCGATCGCGCTGAAATTTGGCATGCGGGCATTATTTGGCCCCAGGAAAGATAATCTGAAAAAAAATTTGGAAAAAAATCCAAGATGGCGGCGACCCCGAACAAAAAGTCTAAATCCCAAGTAAGTTAAGCGAGCCCGAAGGGCGAGCTTCAGGCCGGGAGGCCGAAGGCCGACCCCGCGGAGGGCCGAAGGCCCGGAGCTTCACTCTTGGGGCCCAAGGGGGTCCCGAACCCCAGTAATTTTGGGCGAGGCCGAAGGCCTCGCTGCAGGAGGGCCGGAACATTACCAGAACCAATATTTATAAATCTATGTTAAGCGAGCCCGAAGGGCGAGCTTCAGGGTGGGAGGCCGAAGGCCGACCTTGCGGAGGGCCGAAGGCCCGGAGCTTCGACCCGAGTGCCCAAGCGCGTCAACCCCAAGTAATTTAAAGCGAGGCCGAAGGCCGAGCTCCGAGCAAATCGAGCTACCAAGCGTTCAACAACGCCAGTATCTTAATAAGCCGAGCCTGAGGGCCGAAGGCCCGATGGCGAGGCGTCAAGCCCGCGAAGGCCGAAGGCCGAGCTCCGCGTAGGGCCGAAGGCCCGGAGCGTCACGATCGAGGAGCTTTCCGCGCGAGCCCGAGGGCCGAAGGCCCGACGGGCGAGCCCACGCGGTGAAACTGCCCTTCCTAACTGTCTTAATAAGCGAACCGGAGGGCCGCAGGCCCGATGGTTCGCTTCGAACCCCAGCGAAGGCCGCAGGCCGAGCTCCGCGCAGGGCCGAAGGCCCGGAGCGTCCCATTGAGGCGCGGTAGCCTGCGAGGCCGGAGGCCGAGCTGCGAGAAAACAAAGCTTTTCTACGTATAATAATGTCTAAGTAACTATATAAGCTGAGCCTGAGGGCCGAAGGCCCGAAGGCGAAGCTTCGTAGCCGCGAAGGCCGAAGGCCGAGCTCCGCGTAGGGCCGAAGGCCCGAAGCGTCCAACACAGGCGAGCCAGCTTGCGAGGCCGAAGGCCGAGCTGCCAGAGTCCAGAACTCCCATGCTACTTAATGAAAAAGTATAATATGAAAACGAATCGGAGGGCCGCAGGCCCGACGATTCGTTTCGACAACCTGCGAAGGCCGAAGGCCGAGCTCCGCGTAGGGCCGAAGGCCCGAAGCGTCCCTCAGAGGCGTGACAGCTCGCGAGGCCGAAGGCCGAGCTGCAGGAGTCCAAGGCATCCATGCTACTCAATGAAAAAGTGTATCATGAAAACGAATCGGAGGGCCGCAGGCCCGACGATTCGTTTCGACAATCTGCGAAGGCCGAAGGCCGAGCTCCGCGTAGGGCCGAAGGCCCGAAGCGTCCCTCAGAGGCGTGACAGCTCGCGAGGCCGAAGGCCGAGCTGCAGGAGTCCAAGGCATCCATGCTACTCAATGAAAAAGTGTATCATGAAAACGAATCGGAGGGCCGCAGGCCCGACGATTCGTTTCGACAATCTGCGAAGGCCGAAGGCCGAGCTCCGCGTAGGGCCGAAGGCCCGAAGCGTCCCTCAGAGGCGTGACAGCTCGCGAGGCCGAAGGCCGAGCTGCAGGAGTCCAGCTCACAAGCCCAAAAACTGCAACATAATTAAAAAATAATACAAAAACAATAATAAATAAATAAAAGAAAATAAAAAATAAATCTCCAGGCCTCTTATCCTCCAGTCGACAAAAAGAGAGGCCCGCGAGGCCCTTGGGCCTCGCGCACAGAGCAAAAAACTAGTTAATAATATATATAGCTGCATCCCGACTGATTTCTAAACGATACACTTTATTTCGCAACGGTAAGTACTGGCTGAGAAAAAGTTGGTGATTTGTATAGAGGAGCAAAAACGTAGATCCGGAAAAATATGGAGATTGGTCTACTGGAAAAGACCACTTTTTTGATCGACGGCCTGGCTAAACGGTGAGACCTAGGTGGGGGGTGCTCGACCAAATGTCGTAGGGAACTGCTGACAGTTTTTAAAGCCGCAAAAATTTTTGCCGAAAAAAAAAAAAAAATTTTGCACCAAATTTTCAAAATGGTCCTTCGAGCCGGATTTTTTTGTGGTAGAATCTCTGAGGGTCCTAGATTAAAGAAAAAGTGTTTTTGTGATTCTTGGATCCAAGATGGCCGCCGTAGGGCCCGTCAAAGTTTGTATGGGAACTCTTAAACGGGCTGAGATAGGTGGGGGGTGCTCGACCAAATGTCATAGAGGACCCCGAGAGCTGTCAGGTGGGCAAAAAATTTTTGCAAAAAAAATTTTTTTTTTTTTTTCGAAAAAATTTTTTTCATCCGATCGAGCTGGAAATCGCTGTGCGTGACTTTTGGGCGCTCCAGATTCCGAAAAAATTTTTTTTAGATTTTTTGCACAAAAAAAATTTTGTATGGATTTTTCGAAATAATGGTCCGATCGCGCTGAAATTTGGCATGCGGGCATAATTTGGGCCCAGGAGTGATAATCTGAAAAAAAATTTGGAAAAAAATCCAAGATGGCGGCGACCCCGATCAAAAAGTCAAAATCCCAAGTAAGTTAAGCGAGCCCGAAGGGCGAGCTTCAGGCCGGGAGGCCGAAGGCCGACCCCGCGGAGGGCCGAAGGCCCGTTGCTTCACTCCCGGGGCCCAAGGGGGTCCCGAACCCCAGTAATTTTGGGCGAGGCCGAAGGCCTCGCTGCAGGAGGGCCGGAACATTACCAGAACCAATATAAATCTATGTTAAGCGAGCCCGAAGGGCGAGCTTCAGGGTGGGAGGCCGAAGGCCGACCTCGCGGAGGGCCGAAGGCCCGGAGCTTCACCCCGAGGGCCCAAGCGCGTCACCTCCAAGTAATTTAAAGCGAGGCCGAAGGCCGAGCTCCGAGCAAATCGAGCTACCAAGCGTTCAACAACCCCAGTATCTTAATAAGCCGAGCCTGAGGGCCGAAGGCCCGATGGCGAGGCGTCAAGCTCGCGAAGGCCGAAGGCCGAGCTCCGCGTAGGGCCGAAGGCCCGGAGCGTCACGATCGAGGTGCTCTCCGCGCGAGCCCGAGGGCCGAAGGCCCGACGGGCGAGCCCACGCGGTGAAACTGCCCTTCCTAACTGTCTTAATAAGCGAACCGGAGGGCCGCAGGCCCGACGGTTCGCTTCGAACCCCAGCGAAGGCCGCAGGCCGAGCTCCGCGTAGGGCCGAAGGCCCGGAGCGTCCCATAGAGGCGCGATGGCCTGCGAGGCCGGAGGCCGAGCTGCGAGAAAACAAAGCTTTTCTACGTTTAATAAAATCTGTGTAACTATACAAGCTGAGCCGGAGGGCCGAAGGCCCGAAGGCGAAGCTTCGTAGCCGCGAAGGCCGAAGGCCGAGCTCCGCGTAGGGCCGAAGGCCCGAAGCGTCCCTCAGAGGCCCGACAGCTCGCGAGGCCGAAGGCCGAGCTGCCAGAGTCCAGTGCTCCCATGCTACGCAATGAAAAAGTGTAACATAAAAACGAATCGGAGGGCCGCAGGCCCGACGATTCGTTTCGACAGTCTGCGTAGGGCCGAAGGCCCGAAGCGTCCAACACAGGCGCGCTAGCTCGCGAGGCCGAAGGCCGAGCTGCAGGAGTCCAACGCATCCATGCTACTCAATGAAAAAGTGTAACATGAAAACGAATCGGAGGGCCGCAGGCCCGACGATTTGTTTCGATAACTTGCGAAGGCCGAAGGCCGAGCTCCGCGTAGGGCCGAAGGCCCGAAGCATCCAACATAAGCGCGCCAGCTTGCGAGGCCGAAGGCCGAGCTGCCAGAGTCCAGTGCTCCCACGCTACCCAATGAAAAAGTGTAACATGAAAACGAATCGGAGGGCCGCAGGCCCGACGATTCGTTTCGACAATTTGCGAAGGCCGAAGGCCGAGCTCCGCGTAGGGCCGAAGGCCCGAAGCGTCCCTCAGAGGCCTGACAGCTCGCGAGGCCGAAGGCCGAGCTGCAGGAGTACAGCTCAAAAGCCCAACAACTGCGATAACAGTAAAAAATAATACAAAAACTATAATAAAAAAATAAAAGAAAATAAAAAACACATCTCCACGGCCTCGACCTCAGTCGACAAAAAGAGAGGCCCGCGAGGCCCTTGGGCCTCGCGCACAGAGCAAAAAACTAGTTTTCAAACTTACAGAAACAAGTTTTGAAATCCAATTTACTTTACAGTTCAAAAAATAAAGGGCCTGATGACGTGCAGGGCTGACGCCTGCCAGGTCATGGCTATTGCTCTTAGAATTCCATAAACCGTTAGTATACAAATTTCTAACCTTACAGGAAGACCGTTACTCTCAGGGTTCACTGGCTCTCCAGCTATAGTTCCAAGAACTGTGTCGTAGTCGGTTACGCCCTCCTTACACCAAGACTTATGTACTAAATTACTAACACATTGGGCCTTACAAGGTTATACGTGTAACATATTTGTAGAAAAAGAGGATATACTACCAAAATGAAAAGTCAAATTAGTTACAGTAAAATTTTATTTCGTATAAAAAATTAATACATAGTATACTTTGAGAATAAAATATCACAAAATCGTAGCACGTAATGACATTATATCCGTTAACCGTTTCAGTGCGGATGACACGCCAAGTGACGTGTCATGAATGTTTTTAGCGAATGGCGTATGACACGATAGGCGTGTCATCATATTCTATGGCGTAAGGCACGCTTGGCGTATCATGGCGTGGCGTAAAAATTGTTCGCCGCCATAGATAAGTTTTTGAAAATGGAACACGCAACGAATCGGTTAACGCGAGAATTGAAAATAGAAGGTAAAGTAACTCTCACTCTACACGCCTTAATTGGAGAGACAAGAGACATACTCGTAATTTACGTATTTTGAAGTACGCGGTAGCAAGCCAGAAAAATTCTCTTAACTTTCAACGCAACAAGGCAATATAGAGGCCTGCTCAAATGTTTGTGAGCACCCTAGTCGCTCCGACATACAGGGTGTTTTCAAATTAGTTACCGATACCTTAGGGTATGTATGTGTTCATGATAACGAACAACTAATATCGGTAACTAATGGGTCATTGTCAGATTTAGGTTATCGTCTTTTCGGTGGACATACCTAAAGTTAAGGAATTCCTGTACTCATTTTGGGATAAAGCAATTGACGGTACACCTAGGTTCGCCAGTTTACAGCCCTATGTAATAAAATCATAACAAAGATTTATACAAGCATTTAACTTTTGACCACCGAGTGGATAACTTTTGTTTTTCCGACTGACAATAACCCTAATTTGAAAACACCTCATAATATGATGACATACATGTGAAATGAGAGCCGACGGACTGCTACCACCCATGTAACACCAGTGGTAACAAATTGGAATTTTTTCCCCACCTGTTTACCAGTGGGAACAACTGGGAATTAAAATTCCTGAGATTTCCTGATAAAAATATTCCTAATAGTTACCACCAAGTACCTACTCTAGTGGTAAGGTAACAAGTGTAAAAAATACGGGGTGGATATAACGACAGGTAATCCGTAACATTCTATAGATCATTCATTGGGTATCAAAGACTCGAGAACTGGCGAAGATTATGAACATTTTGACAGAGTACAAAACTGACAAATCTCTCGCTAGTTCCTTTGATGAGTCGGCATTAGAGACAATTGTACAATCATATTTGTAAGTACTCTTCTATTAAAACGTTCCACTTTGTTGCTTAGCTTAAACGTTTTTTTTTATTCTATTGAAGAATGGTATACTAATGAACAACGAAAATAAAGCTTATCTGTCGACAAGACAGTTATTTTGACAGCATGGTCGGTGACCACTTTAGTGGCTGCTGCCGTGGCAGATATGACGACACACGACCACTTTAGTGGTTCTTGGCGTTCAAAGGGTTAAACACGGAATTTGCTTGTATATTTATACAATTTCCCGATCAAAGCGAAAAGTAGGTAAGCGTCAAAGTGCTCCGTCACTGGAGTACTTAACTGTGTTGTTTACGGGTGAATCAACTTTTTTCTGTCTGTTATAGCCATGGTTACGGTCCGGTCGCCTAAGTCACACTAGTTTTATGCAAAATTATGCAATAACCATAATTTATGCAATAACCATGGCAATAACAGACAGAAAAAAGTTGATTCACCCTTATAAGTAGCTTTTTCATAACTCTTTGCAATAATTAAACAAACTCCAAGCATATACTATCGGACCGTATGCTTGTTTGCCACTGGTAAAAAATAAGAAGTAATAATACATTATTCAGATCTACGTATCGTAAAGCGACACCCGACGTGTACTACTGACAAGGGTCCTCTTAATGGGTCGAAACGTGTCGACCCATTAAGAGCCCTTGTAGCGCTTGTTTTTGCCGAGGGTACTCTTGACGAGGATCCTCTTAACAGATCGAAACGTGTCACTTAAAATATAAATTTAGAGAACGTAAGAAGGTAATTTAATTAATAACTTATGCATATTTAAAACCAACAAGCTATACTTTAGTCAATTTGGAAAAGTGGATGCAATACAACTTGTTAGTTTATTTAATATTCAATATGCCCGCCACCCTCAACAACCGTATTAGACTATGCTATTTTAAATAAATAAAATAATCTTCATCAACCTAGTCCCAAGGTAAGCTCAATTAAGGCTTGTCATGTGGGTACCAGGCGACGATATATAATAGGTATATATACCTACTTAAATATATAGACAGCCATGACCAGGGAACCAATATTTGTGATAAATAAATACACAAAAAAATGCCCTCGCTGGGATTCAAGCCTGGAACCTCCAGCTTTGTGGCAGGGTGATCAACTAGGCTATGGAGGCTGATGAAGTGATGTTTTGAAATGTATACAGTCATGACTGCACAAGTGATAGCATATACTCTGATACGGATGTCAGTACTACAATCTAAATTAGTGGAGTAATATAATTTTCCTGAAATGGACAAGGCTGGACAGAGACTTAAGCCAGCCTCTACCAAACAGAAAAAGCTATATATAACCTAAATATAGTGATGTGTAAAATGCTACTCTCAAGGCTTATAGATTGTGTAACAAGAGAAGCTGGATAACTTTAACAGCATATTCCAGAGGTACAACCTAGTAGTTGTAAAAAATGTTACATAAACCCAAGTTGAAACTTGATTATTTTTTCAATGTTTTCATATATAATATGTACAGAAATGCATGAAAAAAGTATTACGACAATGGGTTCATGTAACATTATTTGCGTTTTACTACCTCAGGAATCATCTGTTAAAAATTATTTGGTTTCGTCATGTTACACCATGTCAATTCAAAAGTAAAGAAATGGTTTATTTAAAATAAGCCAATAAAATTTTAAAATAAAATAGAATTTTAATACTTTGAACTTTCTTCACCGTTTTGACGCCAACATCAACTTTATGTATGTGCATTAATGTCAGTCTCTGGACTGTGATTGGTCTTTGGCAATAAACCTGCCTGGCCAATATATCAGACATTTGCATCTAAAAGGATTAGGATTTGAGTCTCTATGCTTTGAAATTAGCATTATCCACAACTCTACTTAAACATTACTCAATTAACTTTAGAACTTTGAGTAAATACATTTACAAACAACAACTTTTACTTTCATTGCACCTTCTCCCATCTAAAACGAAATTGATTCCTTTGGATGTAGTTTAGCATGAGCATATACTTTCAATTGGTAAACATGTTAAATGTTACAAATTGACTTGAATTGGGGTACAATATACAATATTTTATTGCCCCTTCCTTTTAACTCCTATGCAGTAGTGCCTCCCAGAAAGCAAATCAACATACAAAATTTTTTAGTCTGGCAATTAGTTTGCCTTTTTTGACAAGAAATACTCATTTCTATACTTACGGTGTGGGGTGTATATTCCTCTTGCTAAACTATGCCCAATTTCAAAGAGAAAGTAACAGTGATTATATGGTTAAATGGCCATTCCTTTAAGATAGTCATAACGGCACCTCCTCTGGTCCTGCAGCTGTCCTATCTTGGATGACCACTCATTCTCCCGGCACACTCCGCAGAATATGCTAGTCACCATATGGAGAGGGCTACGGTAGTATACACTCTCATCTTTCAGCAACTTATTCTTCTTGTGACAGCAGACATGTATAACCACTTCTGCCATCATCAGTAACATGACGAGGACAGACGGGAACACAGCTGCCATCGGTATGAGGAGCAGCCGCGGGCTGAAGAC
>JALPQI010023750.1:0-20394 GCA_025490895.1 Thaumatotibia leucotreta | reverse complement strand
CAATTCTGACAGGAGTCATCTCACGAAGACCGTTTTTGTTTTACTCTTTAGTGCACAATTTAGTAGTGGTATCTTTGCATTCGAAGCAATAGACCATGCAGTTGTAAATGCGAACTTTTTTACGTGAAGTCACTTTCTCTACTATTACAACATAATGACAATTTACGTCAAGTTGTTATATCAAAACATTACCAAAAATAATAAAATAAATTATAATATTGCGAATTGCGATGCACACGAAGCACATAATTAATAAGAAAAGTAAGCCAATCATTGTGTAAACGACTTATCAACGAATATTATCTGAGTTGATAAATAGAACCAAGCACTATTGTTGTCATCTCAAAGCAACGTATACCAAATGCAGTTCTGACTGTGACCTGTGGGTTTTCACTTCCAACCTGATTAACAGTGAAATTCTTAGTTTCGACAAGATCCTGTTCTCAGTACGTGTTATGTCGTGTCAGAGTGGAGTCAAATAAAGAAGCAGATCGTATCGTCGACATCATCGTAGTCGTGCCTATGTCTACAAATTCAATTAATTTAAGTGCAAGTTGAGTGGTTAAGAGTTCACCCGGTGAGATATGTGATTCAATAATACGCGAAACCGATAGTACCTAAATGTCAATGTCAAATGTTCGACTGGACACATAATGTCTGCAGTACATTGCTGGGTCGATTAACATTGTTAGAAAAATATAGAAAATTTATTTTTGTTTTTAATAAATTAAAACCATTTGGAGTTAATTACTGATTAGTTAAAGGGTCTATGTTTTCATTTATTTCTCTTATTACAGGCCACAACCTGTATACATTTTTGAATAATTGTAACACCTCATTTTGCGTCGGGAATGAAATACAGGCCCCTAATAGGTTACAAGTTGTATAGGTGCCTACATTTTTAATCGTCAGTTCAAAAACTGCTTAATACCTATTTATTTTACTACTATTTTTTATTTAAGACGTTTCTACTTCCTTCCTACGAAATTCCTTCTGTAATTTGACGCACCGTCCTGTCTACATACCCGTAGTACCCCACCTACGTTTATCCGCTGCCCTGCGGCCGGCCGCGCATTTATGACGTCAGCGCCGCTCCGATTTATTTTAACAATAACCATTTCGAAAATTGTAGGAAATGCTTAGAGTATACATAGGGGATTTTTTTGGTATTGTGCCACAGCTAATTATTGACAAGAGGTACATTAAAAAAATGAAATGTAGAATTAATGCGCCTGCACGTAAATCAGTTAAAACTGTAAAAAAAATAGTTAGCATTGAGTCACTGACGTAATTTTTTCTTTGGATGAGTATAATAATTGTCGGGTCATTATAGTAAAAAATCACCATTTGTTTAATTTCTGTTTGATTGTTATGAATTTTAAAAATAATTTTATTTTTTCTGACTATATCTACGATTATTCAGTGGTGACTTTTTAAAATATTGTCTTAAATATTCAGTTAGGCCCCTCGGATAATAAATCCCTACTGTAGGATTTATTGTTTCTTTTTATTAAACAATTAAATCTTAATATTGATTTTATGAAAAAACCTCCACACATTTATCAGGGATAATTAGATTCATATATTCACAAAACGATGTTTTATCATATTCCTGAAATAAATATACTGTAGGATTTAATGTAATTTTCTCGAACAAGTTAAAGTTTAGCTCCCGGACTATTGGTGGGCAATTCAAAACGACATGTATGGCGCATTGTATCACAAATTACTTGTAGTTATCAACTTAGGATTACAGTATTGATTTTAACATCTACGCTATGTGATTAAATTTTTTGGAATGTTTCAAACAATATTAAAAATAACATAAAAACAGAGTTTAACTCGTCTCCTATAAAAATAAAATTACCCATCATTGTAGCAGCGCAGCGCAATCAATTGATAACAGAACAATGGATAGTCAATCAATACAGCATGTTCGGAAAGAGATAAATTTTCGGATTCTACAGTGTACCAGTTTTTTTACATCATAAATCAACAACAAAGTTTTCTTGCTAGATGCCAGACCCATTTTTTTCTTTAACCTTAGACTGCGTATATCATTTTTTTGATTTTTCTACTGCCGTTTATCTCTTTGCGCACAGACACTACATTCAACTCTTTTTTAGGCCCTTTCGTACTCGTACAGTATAAAACAAGCATACAGCCGATCCCATCGTAGTTCAGCCCAGCTCCACATTAAAAGGGACCCAAAATTAATCACAACTTACACATTTGTAAATCACAGCAGTACCCCAGTGCCCTATGCCAACTATGGAAGAGGCGACACAGGTTGGCGTCTCGTATGAGCACCGCGACATGTTCCGCGAGAGATATATTTACGAATTTGAGAGTGTACCACTTTTTTGACACCAAAAACAAAGTTTTCTTGCTGAATGTCATATCACACTTCCGAATCACAAATAGGGCTGCCAGCCATGGAAGAGGCGGCACAGGTTAGTGGGATCGGTGGCGTCTCGTATGAGCCTCGCGACCTGCCCCGGGACCGCCACGCCGCCCGCCGCGCCGCCCTCGGTGCCGTGAAGCTTGCTGCCTACAGCCAATAGGGCACGTTCCGCTAAATCCGCCACAGAACCGGTGGGACGGCTCACTGAAATAAATAGAATAATGCCGTTTTTAGTACAGATCGTGCCTTTTTACGCGCTAGTGTGAGAAGTGGCTCATTTTATGTCAGGTCCAAAACTTCGGAGGACCATCTGTACTAAAAAACGTCGTACGAGACACGCGCAAAAAGGAAATTCGTAACTCGTGTCGATTTAAAACATCGCCACTCGTTTCGAATTTCATGTTTTTCGCATTTGTGTCGTAATGTGCTATTTCTACTTTAGCTAATAGATCGCCAGTTTAGATTAAATTTTGAAGCTTAAACAAACAATTCACATAGTAGCTGGTTATAAAACAGAATGAGATATAACTAGAATAGTTCTAGCAGGGCAAAGATAAGCAACGAAAAAATGTAATTGCATTACAGGCTATTATTTAGGATACAACAGCATACTTCAAGCCGACGATAAGCGTGTCGTGTTAGTATGTTAAATCAGGTGTATGTAATAATAATGACATGGTATTCGTAATGCCTGCTTAAATATGATTCATACACCTTTTTCAAAATTGAAACACCGATAGAACTAGAAACATCATAAATACACATACAAGCGAATGAGTCAGGCGGAAATAAAAACTTCACTGAGACAATATCAGTAAGTAGTAAAAAAAATTAACAATAAGTAGTGCTGTAATGTAACACGAAAGAAGATATACCATCAATACAAGCACAACAGCAATGAATAAAAACACAGAATTTACAAATCGACATGCAAAGTTGTACTGTTAAAATAAGCAATGAAATTATTTTAAAAGCATATAACAATTTGTAACTCACAATTAGCATCTTTTTGCGTCGATCTGAACTTTTTCGTGGTCCAGGCATACAGGGGATCGCAGAGTAAAACTTCTAGTATTGTCAGTAACGTTTCGTGATTGTCACGTAGCAGCTGCATCGTCTTCTCACATGATCTGAATCACAAAGAGTTAATACAATATTATCATGTACTTGTACAATATATTTCGTATCTATAATAGATTGATGGAGGCACTAATTAAATTAGTAACATTGTTTGTGTTACTATTTGTGAAAAGCATTTATACAAGCCATTGCGTTTTTTTTTCATATGTTTAATTGAATGGAATTACATTTAAAGCGGTCTTGGAGTTAAGTCTGTAACTAAAATAAATTTATCAGGTGTATTGAGTTTGTGTCAGAAGCATGTAGACCAAAACCAATCGTGTTAATACAGCCTAAAAACGCCTGAATCAAAAATGACAAAAACAGTGTGAAGTGTAAGCAACTAAGCAATGGACAACCAAGAATGAAACAAGTATGTGATAGTAACTTTCTGAATATTCCTTCAACTCCACTGGAGCCAAATCCAGCGATCATGTCCTGTGTCAAGCGGAATGGTATCGTTTCAGGCGTCGGGAGCGCCTTCCCTTGGTCGAATGCGATTCCTGAAAATATAGATCAAGTGAATATCATAATATTTTCTTCGGTTACCGTGTTTATTTCATGAATATCATACTTTAAAAGCATTTCAAAAATATCAGGAATATCCGGATTACAACACATCAACTTAACATGGTAAAGACCCCGTTTTAAAGCATACTAATAACGTTCTACTTTGTGAGCTTATTTGCAAAATTAGACGTAGTTATGCAAAACAATCTAATAGACATGAATTTGTCATTTCAAAGATATACTTTATGCTTTGATATAAGGTTTTTTGGATATAAGATTAATGTGGGTTGGTTGCTTTTTGCATAGCTACGTCCAATTGCAAACTCGTTATGAAAAAATGTTTACCGAAATCGATGTGCACTACTTCAGCGGTGTTTTTGTCAATTAGTATATTTTGAACGTGCCTGTCTCCCAATCCTAATATGTAGCCCATCATAGAAGACGTTGCAACACTGAAAAAGCCAAAAACATAAATAGTCATAACTTGTATTAAAAGCGTTTGTCTCAGTTTCATAGGGTTGCCTATGATTAACTGCTATATAATTCATTTTGGGCTATATGTATTATTTGTCTGAGGAATGATTACTCAAATATTACTGATATCCTGACATCAGTATCTGATCATCTGTTCTCTGATCTGTTCTGTGATCTGTTCATCTGATATGTAATTTTTAAATCGTACCTTTTGGTATATGCTAGCCGTCGTTCATACCAAGTAACAGGATCTAAGTACTGTTCCGTAAAGAAGTTGTGGAAAACAGGTTTGAAATTCTTCAATATGCTCATGAAAATTGCCAATTTTTCAGATAAGGTCCTTCTACCATTTTGAATAGTGGTGAATTTGGCACGAGCAGCAGTGCACGAGATATCCTGAAATCATTGATAAATATATACAATTATTGCATGTAAAATGATACAATCATGTACCAAAAATGCTGGCAGTATTTACTCGATGTATCACAATGCCAATACGCTGTGCGAGGAGGTCGCTACCTCTTCGGTCTCAATTTAAATTGTATATATTTGTAAATAAATTTATTAATAAAAATATAATAAATGAATCAAGAATATACATTTATTATATTTTTATTAAAATGGCAAGCGGATTGTCGATCGCTGTAGTGTCTACTATGATGATGCTGCTGCCGATCATCAATCTTCTATAAACGAATGGTCAGTAATACTTTAATCCCTTACTCAACACTTATAACTTTACAACACCCACGGGAAGGGTTTGAATTATATTCTAACGGCCGTCACCACGCGGCGTCCCAGAAATGAAGGTTTATAATGGAATTTCATTTGTAGTGGTTGAGACAATTCAAAATATAGAATGCATGTCAATTTGTAATCATACTATAGACTATCATAAGATACCTTCGGTCGATAGCGTGCGTGTGCGCCGGTCGTTCCAGTCCCAACCAAATATGCCCCCAAGGGTAGAGTGCCCTCGCACCATTCGAGCACTCCTGATTGGCGAGACATTGGCACCACCTATAAATTAAAAACAAATTATAAATATGAATCAGACCTTCCAGTGGTCCTAATAATATAGATAAAATAACGGAATTTTATGAGAGTGTAACCACAAGGATGAAAAGGGGTAATAGTACTTTATATGTTCGTATAAGAAGCTTGTTTCGGCTGGTCACGGAGTTCTTTTCCAACAATGTGTTTACAATGTTGAAGACTTGTTGCATAACGGCATCCTGTCGTAGATCGTCCTCGCCCTAAAAAAATGTCATATAAGTATATCAATAATTTTGGAACATGGAAATTATCTGTAGTTACATTTTAAAATACAATACGCCGGCACCGGCACCGGTGAAACTAGGGTGTAAGAAAAATAGTTTGAGGACGCATTCTGATTAGGAATCGCTATAAACAAGACAATAAATACAATATACCTTCACCAACACAATTCTTCGTTTCCCATCTGAACCTCTACATATGATTTTCTTTGGGCAGTTTATTCCACCAACTAATTCAAAAGTGTTTTCGAACGACTCGATAGCTAAAACAAAACATAAATATTATGACACTATACACGGTGGAATTTAATCGGTGAACAGGAACCCATTTTTCTAATTCAGTAATCGATGGCGGTCACGTTTATGTAGTACTTAAGTGGAACCAAGTTTTTTTTTAGCATATTTTTTTTTTATGTTGAAATTAAAATTTATTGAAATTAAAGTTGAATACCTCTTTTCAAACTATCAGCCATAGAAACTTAAAACATAAATGAGCAATAACCACTCACATGCTTTAATTTTTGCGATAGACTCTATTCCTATGTAAAATAAGAGCGATGCATGGCTGATAGTTTGAAAAGAGGTATTAAACTTTTCAGACTAAACCATTAGTAGGTTGACAATAAATTTTAATTAAAGTTTAATTTCAACATAAAAATTTGTTATGCTAAAAAAAAAACTTGGTTCCACTTAAGTACTACATAAACGTGACCGCCATCGATTACTGAATTAGAAAAATGGGTTCCTGTTCACCGATTAAATTCCACCGTGTATTACAATTGATATTATTGAAAAACTTATTTCTTAGTCAATTAAACGTGGACTTACTTGGCAGATACGTGTAGTTACAATCATGTTGCACTGGTATTGTGTCTACGGGTACAGGGATAGCGTCCAACCGACCGAGTCTGTGTATCAGTTCAGCGGATGGTATCTTTTGTTTTTGAGTTTTTTCCTTCGTTTTATAGTTTGCGAAGCTTATTGTGGCTGGAAAAGACAAAAAGTTAAAGATGCAGACGAAGAGCATACATAACCAACCGACATTGGTGTTTACAACGATAACCACTCACATGCTTTGATTTATGCAATAAACTCTAGGTGCATTCCACGAGAATGTCGGGTACGTCACACCGTTCTTCGCGTACATCTAAGAAAGTAATTAATACAATTTTTGGTGTATCTTAATTGTATAACTTGGTGTTTGTATTTATAGAGAATTCTCACATTTTCCATTATATTTCTAAGGTGGGGTCATAACTGTCACGTTCCCGACAAAGTAGACTTTTTCGTGGAATGCACCTCTATTGATATGTAAAAACCTTCAAAAATACACTGGAACCAAAAAGTGCAAAATAATTTTGACTCCTACCACTTAGGATTTCCTACCCAAACCTGTAAACCTTTTACCCTATTCATTGAAATAAAATATGATTGCTAGGTACCCCACTGATATCTTTGAAGTCGGTGCCAAGCCATAGAACAACAACAACTATATCGAAAATAAATGAAAAATGTCGTGTGCCTACAAAATTTGACGAATTCCCTCGTTTTCTCCAGGATCCCATCATCAGATCTGGATCCGACGACAATGGGACCAACTAGAAGGTATACCCTTTCAAATAAAAAAAGAATATTCCTAATCGGTCCACGCGTCTTCGAGTAATCGGGGAACATACATAAAATAAAATATTTAAAAATAAAAATAAAACCGCCTTCAAAAATTCGCGCGAACTAAAAAGTTAAAAATAATTTTAGTCCTACTTCTTAGGATTTCCTACCCAAACCTTTAAACCTTTTACCCTATTCATTGAAATAAAATATTATGGCTAGGTATTCTACAGATTTCTTAGAAGTCGGTGCCAAGCCAAATACGTTTATAGGTATATTTTAGATAGAGCTTTGTAACTTACTGTCACTCCGATTATGTTTTTATCAACAGAATGATCTACCTCAGTCATTTTGATGAAAGCATAACCGGAGTGACATTAAGTTATAAAGCTCTATCAAATACAGTCATATACTCGCGAAGTGAACATATTTGGCTTGGCACCGACTTCTAAGAAATCTGTAGAATACCTAGCCATAATATTTTATTTCAATGAATAGGGTAAAAGGTTTAAAGGTTTGGGTAGGAAATCCTAAGAAGTAGGACTAAAATTATTTTTAACTAGTTCGCGCGAATTTTTGAAGTCGGTTTTATTTTTATTTTAAAATATTTTATTTTTTGGTTTTTAGTAGTGTAAACTCGTTATTTAGTATGCTCTTAACACTTATAATTAGAATGTACTGCACTGTCATAGGCCAGAAATCCTGAACTGGATAACTTAAATATTCAAAAAATTATCGCATTATCAAGGAGATATACATTGTATCATCAGCAGGTACCTATGGATAATTTCAAAGATTATAGGTAACAGCTTTAGCATGCCTTTATTATTTATATAGTCACTAACCGCTAACCAACATGTCATAACTACTAAGAAAACACTTGAATAGATCTCGAAAATGTATGACAGTTGTTATATTAAAAGAATTATCCCCCAACTCCTAATCTCTAAGGAGTTGTACCTTCCATCATCAGCTCACTGACATGAAAGGATGAACACCTAAACGCAAATACTCGAATAGCTTCCAAAATACATGAAATATGTTATACTTAAAGAATTATCCCCCAACTCCTAATTGCTAAGGTGTTGTACCTTCCATCATCAGATCACCAACTTAAAACATTCATGACTAGACGCAAATACTTGATTATTCTTCGAAAATAAATGAAAAGTGTCATGTGTGCCTACAACATTTGAAGAGTTCCCTCGATTTCTCCAGGATCCCGTCATCAGATCTAAATTCGGTGACAATGGGACCAACTAGAAGGTATACCCTTTTAAAACAAAAAAGAATTTTTCAAATCGGTCCACGCGTCTTCGAGTAATCGGGGAACATACATAAAAAAAAAAAAAGATTTGGACGAATTGTAAACCTCCTCCTTTTTGAAGTCGGTTAAAAAAAAAGATTTCGTCGAATTGTAAACCTCCTCCTTTTTGAAGTCGGTTAAAAATAGGAGTGACAGCTCGTAGCGACAGCTAAGCATGTCAATAGTTAAGGAAAAAAATAGTTTCTACTGACTTTCTGTAAGGTACAGTCGGCTAATTTCGAATGTCAGAAATGCTCGGGTAATTTCGTATGTCATTCGAAAGTGGTCTCATTTTTAACGATTCTATTAATTTGAAACTCACCATCGCACATGCATTCCATCTGCGCTATAATCTTAGCTAAAGCCGGCGTCTCATTCGCCAGCGACGATACAAGCGCCTCGGCAGCTCCGACGCGCGGTTCTGGTGGCTCGAGTGTCGTCGGCGCGTCGCCTGTTGCGTGTCGACTCGCGTTTAGTATACACATGTCTTTGTCTGAGTTCTTCAAACTGAAGAGGATGGGAAGAGTGTGGTGTGGATGCTCTTTCGCGCAACGTTCTGGGGAGATAAAAAGGGATTTTTATAAGTGGCGACGCCTTTTGTAAATAGTTAATTTACATGTAAGAAATATATTTCATGCAGTATCGAATTTGACCTTACCTACCAAAGAGAAATCTATATAGCGTAAGTATATGAAATGAAGAAGTTTAACTCGTGTAAGAAAAGCGTATGCGTATGTAAGTCCCCATATCCACGGAATTTAGCTATAGTTTTACGAAAACAACCAGCACTCATATTCGGTGTATTTGAAATCCGTTAATCACTAACCCCCTTATTCATAAACGCGAGCTGCGTCAGTGCGGCAAGGAACTTGCGTGAGGGTAATGGCCCCAGCAACTGTAACAACTGTGTCCCCTTCACGTAGGTCGGTATAGACTGTAGAATCGATTACTTACTCAGTATGGTGAGCAGATTGTCAGCAAAAGGCCCCGAGTCCTGAGAAAGGCGGGGCGCGAGCTGCGGCAGTGCAGCAATGAACTTTCGCGAGGGCAATGACCTCAGCAGGGTCTCAAAACTGTCCCCTTCGTCTAGCTCCAGGTCTGGGTTGGCCAGCCATAGGGAGATCACGCGGAAGACAGACAAATTGTTATCTTCGCTATTCTTCAGCGATAGAAGATAGTACCTGTGACAATATTTAGTAAGTCGTAAGATATAGAGATATAAAGGAGGTTAAAACTTTACGCGGTTAATATTTTGACCGATTAACGTCTATATACGACAGCGGAAAGTTAACCAACGGGCACGACGGTTACAATTTCGCTAATGTAGGTTGGACTTCATTTTCAAATTAAATGCGATCGTGTAGCGTCACAGCGTCAGTGACACGATTTTTCTTCAAGGCTTGGCATTCAAAGTCCATGCTAATATTATTAATGCAAATATAATATCTCTATCTGTCTGTCTGTTCTGTCTGTTGTTGAATTTTGGTATGGAGATAGGTTGATACCCGAAAAAGAACATAGGATAATTTTTATTAGTCGTTATTGTGTCAAATAAATAGACAATGAGATGTGGCTCAAAGATTTGACATTCGTCGTTTGCACCGAGACGCGTTACGCAAAAGAGTAAACGAAAATGACTCACTTCATGGCTAGTTGCAAATATCTTTGTTTTTCTGCCTTTGTATTTGCAATATCTGCCTCGTCCAAGTTACTCAGTCCTCGGGTGGTCGCCAGATATTTCTTCTCGTCTCTAAAAAAATATGAAGTGAACTTTCAACAAGATTATCACAATAATTTAAAACACAATTTGACGTAGAAGTATATTACCTGGTCAATTGCTGTTGTGTTGATGTGGTCCTCAGAGAATCAGCCGCACCCTTCATACTTTCCATACATTTTAATTTGTGTTCAAAAATCGATGAATTCATATAAGAAACCACCTACAAAACAATTTTTTTTTCATTCTGGTCATTGTATATCAGGATAGGTATTTCAAAAGTAGCACTGCATTTTAGTGCATCTGAATACAACAAAAAACTAACCTGTTTATATTCAGTGTCTGCAAATTTGGCGATATCATGATAAACTTTCAGTCTTGTTTGTTTGTGATCGCTTCCACCCAGAACATCGAGACTTTTCTTTAGAAATTTGTTTATAATGTCTCTGGGATTATCAAATTTTGATTCCGCCATCCACATCCCATATTGTCTAAAATAAAGATTCAAGAATTAAAACATACTGAGAGCCTTAAAAATGTACACTGTAATGACTGGTTCCATTGTATTTGTACCTTAATGATGCAGCATTAAGTTCAATATCGTCCGTACGGTCTCCCATCATGCGAATAAGAGATAGAGCGATATCCCTGTGCCCTTTAGCCCAAGACACTCTGCTCTCTACCAAAGACACTGCGTCACAGTTCTGCAAATTCTTGGCGACGGATAATAGACGTTGAGTCATTTGTAATCTTCCATTGGAGAGTCCCAATTCTGAAAAAACACGTGATGTCGTCTAGCTACTGTAAGACTTCAGAAAACACTCAGGTGCATACAAAATTCGAGGATACAAGTTTAGTGTGGAAGCGATAAGTCAAAAACTAAATTATAATATAGCACGATTACAGAGCTTATCGACGATAATTAATTTTGGTACCGGTGTTAACTTACCGGCATACTGCAGCTGAAGGGATACTATATCTTTTAAAAACGTATTGTAATTTTTCCCGGCATGTTCGAGTATCAAACTCCTTTGCGATATTAATGATTCCAGATGTTTAAAATCATGGAACGACGGCAGCTTCTCAACTTTCCAGTTGTTCAATAAACTAGGCACTGTTAGTTTATTGCTTCGTACTAGAAAGTATTCTTCGATGTCACTAAACAAATGCAAGTTCGCGACAACTCTGTAAACGTTCTGACAGTTTTCCATATTGAAGTTTTGGCACCATCTGGAAACTGCCAGCTTTGCTCTATCCAGGGGCAAAGTAAGTTTAGAGGTTAATTTTTGTTCTGTCTGCACATTGAGGCAGTCTCTCAGGCAAGCGTAACGCAGCGCTTTAATAAGTGATAGTGGTGTTTTTGCTGTATTTCTGGACTTTTCTTCTAAATCCTTCGTGTCAACAAAATGGTTCCAATCTCCTAAAAACGTTTATAAAATTTCTTATGACTGTAGGTAAATGTTTACAAAATGTGGCCATCGTCAAACAGGAAATACACCTAGCAAACATTAATTAATAAAATAAATCCCGATTGATGTCCCAATTAGGATAAAACCCGTTTTCGGCTTTCCTAATTTAGAAGTTACTTGGTGTACTTGTATTATATTTAAGTATTTATGTAAACTAGTACTCACCAAGACAAGTCAAACAATCATACTTAACATCGTTAAGCTGATCATCCTCCGGCAGGGACTTAATATACTGCAAGGCCAGATGGTGCATGCCCGACTTGAACAGCGACCTCACTACTCCCAACTGGAGGTCTGTTGAAGGTGTACTAGACAATGCGATGTCGTGGGAGAGGAGAGCGTCAGTATATTGGCCGGTGTTGATGAGGTGATGACGCTTCTCCTCTTCGCTGGTCAAGTGCGCTGTGCCGCAGCCGTCGACGGCATCCATTTCTCCAATGGATACGAAACACTGTCACGCGAATAAAATGTTATTCATACCTCTATTTAATCAATAGATTTTAGCTACCGATGATCCTAAATTTTGATTTAATGATTGAGATCAAAACATTCCGTTTCGAAAACATTATTCCTTGTGAAGAAAAACAAGCACATTTGAATTACAATCGCCATCACAATCAGATATATCGGATCGGCTACGATTTTTACAAAAACATGCACTCTAACGCAATAACATTAGGGGCTTGCGCAGATATATATTATCTGTACTTTAGATATGCCAAGTCTGGTGAAATACCTTATTAATAATACCAACAAAAAGGGGTGGATCATTTCGCGCTCGATACGTGCGGTGCATGATGGCTGGACAAAAAAAACATAATTCTAATTCTTGTTACCTTTCTGAAAATCCTCTGGATATTATCGCCACCGTCCAGATTGGTAGTTCGTTCCGGTGAAGGCGGAGGCACGCCGCCGTTACGGGCCACAGCCCAAAGTTCCCCGTAATATATTGCCACCAAGTTTTGGTCGGCTACGGAGGCTGCCCAGGCCACCTTGTCGTAGTCTAACCGTAAATAATTCAACGCGTCCACGGGTGTACGGTCAGAGCTGGAAAAAGTTTACCTGTGTTACGTCCTGTTTTACAATAAATATATTCGTCTGATTAAATATATCACTATCCTTTTCCCGAGACATATAAAAAAGAACAGCTAACATTTATATGACAGATACATTTTATTGGGGGATAAAGAAACAGGTCCTTAGTCTCTTTCAGGTTCATGTACCTAATATTTCTACACGAAAGCAAAAATATGGTCCACCATTTTTCGACTCTATTCCGTGATAATACTGATAATTATGTAAGTCATGTAAGACAAAGAGTTAGGCCATATTTTGGGCCCATAGAATAGAAGCCAAAACTTTATGAAGATGGTTTACCAACAACAGGTTAGTTTAGTGTAGTTTAGTTAACTTTATGCAAATGATCCATTTAGAACACAACATTTTAGTACAGATAGGTAAATAACATTAAAATAAGCATATATTTTACAATTGGTTTATCAAGCGCTCGTTTCAGGCATTACCTTGAAACGTTTAATTTTATAATACTTGACATTTATGTATTTAGAATAACACCAACCGTGATTTATAATGAGTCCTCTGCAGGCGTACGAAATTAACAATTTCAATCACGTATTGTATAATCATCTTGCGGTCATGACCAATCACATTCGTGATACGGCTACAGCGTTCACCGCTGTTTTCCAGCCCATCGTCGAAATTCATATTCCAGATGAACTTGAAGAAGTTGTTTAACTGGTCGCTTAAAACCTGTACGTGTGCTTCAGGTGACGAATAGAGAAGTAACCCAACTAGGCCTGGGAGAATGTGCTGGCAAATAGTTGGCTGAAATAGAAGGAATATGAATGAATGCAAGTTATTTTACGAATCTAATTGCCACATCTCATGAAAGTCATGAATTAACTGCTAACATGTTAAACATTTAAGATGTCATCGAAATAAAAGTAAACCTCGTAACCTCATTGAAAATCGGTGAGATTTGCAATTTTAGGCGATAATGTCGAACAAAAGATCAAAAATAATTATTATTTAACCTTAACAACTAAGGATGTTTTGTGTGAATCTAAATTGTGTTCGACAATAAAAAAAAATAGTTCAATCTAAAAAAATGCATTGGAAATAAACGGCATTTTTTAAATTAAGTAAGTCTGTTCCATATAGAAATGAGAACCTACCTTAATTTTGCATACATCTTTCAGAGTCTTGATATAATTCTTATCAGACTCCAATGTATCGAGTAAAGCAGTGGTTATCCGAGCCAGCCACAGTATATGGTCTTCATTGTCATTCGGAACCCAAAAGCTGGCGTCTGAGCAGTTTTCTAACTTACGACTGTTTAGTTTGAATTCTGCATTGTTATCAATATTGCTATTGGGTGACAGGAACGGTTTCAATAATCGAACATTTAGGTCTTCCAATTCTGTAAATAAATTGTATAAATAGGTGAATGTGTATTGTGACCAACACGTATCCGTTTCAAACTTTCAAACAATGTAAAATTAAGTATATCTTTAATGTTAATTTTTATGGTTAAGTTCAATAATAAAATAACCAAAAATCAAGCGTTCAGGTGTATATTAGTAGGCAACCTTATCTTTTGGTACCTCCATAGGCATTGTGAGTCACACCGTGTTAAAATGTTGGGCTAAAAATTTTCATCGCTATTGTTTCAAGTTTAACTGATGACAAATAAAGGCTACATTCTTATGTAGCCTTGCCTTTAGTACTTTTAGACCTAAATGTCAAAATATTTTCTCCAATTACCGGGATAGTTATGAAATCATGAAATAATAACTCTCAACTCTAATATTAAGCTCTCACCTAAAGCATCTTTTCCTTCCCGATATTTGAAGAGGTCATGCAATGCAGCAACAGCCATATTCGTGGCAGCAGGGTTTTCGTCACCGAGAATCTCAGAGAGAATGGTGACAACCGCGAATGCGAAACTTTGTTTTGGTTGTAGATGTAACACCCGCCTTGTGTCTCGCGGCGTCACGGTCACTATGGTTTTTAAATCGTATGTGCCGATCTCTGATAAGCAGTTGCAGGCTTCTATTATAATCTGAAAGACACACATGGTTAAGTTAGGTAAAACATTTGGGTGAATCAACTTTTTTCTGTCTGTTATTACCATGGTTACGGTCGCCTGAGTCACGCTGGTATTATGCATAATTATGATACTTAAACTATGCAAACATAATTTTTTCTGGTGTTAATAAACCCATTCCTTGATGGGCCATCTACAAACATGGACTACTATTTGCATGTTTGCATAAATTAAGTACCTTAATTTTGCATAAAATCAGCGTGACTAAGGCGACCGTAACCATGGCAATAACAGACAAAAAAAAGTTGATTCACCCATTTATAATTACAGATATTCTTGAGTATTGACTATACAACAGTTGTATTGTATGAGGAAAAATCGGGCATCGCCGATCTACTCCAAATTGCATTCGGTAACTCTATCTTTAAGGATATTAAACTACTGAACAGACAGCAAATACATCGATAACGAACCTTGTCATCAGACGAAGATTTCATAATGTTAGTAAGAGCGTAAGTAACTTGATGAACCACACTCGATTTGCATTCTTCAGAGAAATGTTTCGTATTAAGTTCCTCGCATAACTTGTTGACGTAATGTTTATTTAACTTCACAAACTGGCGTAAATTACTTAATGCTTCATGGCTGAAATGTTAAATATATTATTGACAAGTAAATAACAATGGGCCTGTGCGATTGTGATTAAAATCTTACGAATTATAGCTGAATAAAAATGTACAAATACCTTGGGCAAGTGAGAGTGAAACTATATGCCTTAAGTCTCTCAGAGAATTCCACTCGTGAAGCACAAGATACCACTACCCCGTGAGGCGCATTGCTGAAATCCACCACGTCCTCATTCTGTCTCAGATTATCCTTCATATCAACAGCCAAATAATTTAGCAGTCCTTTACATTCAGTGTCAAAGCCTTCTTCTTTTTTGATCAGTAATACTGATACAGCTTTTAACAATGACTTTCGAATCATATCAGCAGATTGCGGTAAAAATCTCGTTAAGACAACCTTTAAGGCTTTTGTCAATACACGTAGTTCTTCTTTGTTCCTCGAAGTTTTAATTGCATGTGTGAGGTTATTACATGTGAAGTTGGCTATAAACGCATCCGAGTCGAGCCCTAAAGGGATACACGCAACGAACTTAGTGAAGGTGTACAGCGATAAGATTCTGAATTCGAACACCTTCGTTTGGAGAACATTATTCCATAATTTAAACAGTATGTCGAATATGGTGATGGCTTGGTCAGAACAAAGGTACCGCATGATGCTTCCGTCGATCAATTCCTGTAAAACAAAGCGGTAATAAAAAAATGTTGAGGGATTTCAAACAACCTAAGTGTAGCAAAGGATGTAATGCACACTCAATCAATTGAAGCCTTAACTCTAGGTGCGCTATAATTCATTTAAAATAACATATATACCGTGACGGCACGGTGAGTAGTGAACAAGATACTCGCTGTCAAATTTGATCCTTCAATTATCTCAATAGAAAACATAAAATTGCGAATCGTCATATCGCTGCCCCAATACTACACAATTTTTATCCACTTCAAGTTTGAAAATCATGACAACTTATATAATTTCATTACCTCGAAAATGTGACGTAGAACCCTGTTATAATTGGGGTAGCGATATCAAAATAGACAAAACAGACGTAAGCAATATACAGAGGAATAGTCTATATTAGATTTTAAAATAACTGTATTATTTAAATGAAAAAACTCACTCCAAAGTATCTTAAAATTGCATCAAACATATCTTTTGAGAATAAGTAGGGTGCAGCTGTAGGCGGTATATGCACTTGGAACATCGCTTCGGCACCCTCCGGGTCGCGCAAATGCATGGCAGCCAATAAAAGCAACTCTGGCATCATCTCCACGAACAGACGGCTCCATTTGTCACTCTCCAGGATTAGCCTTGTCGTTTTAAACATTTTTGTGCCGTGTGCCATCGCCTGAAGGAACGCGTATTCGTCGGAACCCGAAAAATTTAAATTGAATTTTTCGGTCACGATGTATGGTAAGCACAGCACTATCATGTTGGAGAAACACATCTGTAACAGTAACATGTAGGTTAAACCTTTAGCCGCCCAGAGGCCAAATAAAAGGTCCACTCAAACAAAAGAAATTGTTTTCAATTTATTCAAACAACAGACCAATTAATTTGTCTGGGCGACAGGAGGACACATGACTGACTGAATACTAGCGTCTTGAAAAAGATTTGAATAATGAACTTGTAAACGTTCCCGAACTTATTTACCATTAAAACATTCGGCGCGTACCCTAACTACACGATAAACTCCATAAACCTTAAACTTTTGACCGGTGTCAATTTTTCATCGAGCGTACCCGTGTCGCTACTAATACGTACAAAATTACACCACGCATTGAGCTTGGCATTGAATGGGGCTAATTTTAACATTATAAACACCAAATCAGACCTTTGTCTTATTAATCAGACTTCGGCGAGCCGAACTGGATATTGATTTTCTGACTACGACGGTCAAAAGGGTAATAAAACGAGATAAAGTCTAAGAATGGGTAGTTTAGGAATGCTATTACGTATACTGTTTTACCTCTATAATATTTTTTTCATTTTTGCGTAATTTCACTTTCATTGTATTTAGATAACGGCTTTTCATCACATCGCCTTCATTATTCCACAAGATGTCTGCGGCAATTATCCACTTCATGTGTTTTTCCAAGAAACTGTCCATATTTTGAAACCCTAAAACTTCGAAGGGCAATTCCTCGATCTTTTTGTTTTTTGATATCCAAAAATAGATAACAGACACAATGTTGTCTTGTAGGTAGGTCTCCATGTCTCCACACGTTACTGATGTGATAATTTTATTTAAAAATATTTTTACTAATGATGTATCTAACGATTTCTCTGCCTTTATTAGAAGCAGGCTAAATACCACTCTGTGGATAGAAGAGTGTTTTGCTTGTGCCAGAGCAAGAAGATTATGAAGAACAGTCAAAGTTCTATTTGCTGATTCATCTTTTATAATCTGTTCATTCGTTTCACCTATCTGTAAGTACAAGGCCATAACTAGTCATAAAGTCATAAGTTTAAAATCCATTACAATAAAAAATACAATAACTATATTAAAAAAAACATACATTTATAACAAAGATGTCCGTTAGCCCAGTAAAATAAGCCTCTATATCAGAGTCAGTCAAGCTTTTCGTAATCACATCCAGCAGATAGCAAGTGTACAAACGTAAGCTATGTGTACTGCTTTTCAATTGATTTATGAGAGCATCTCGGAAAGTGTTACCCATGTCGTTATTATTGTTATTATTCAATTCAGCCATTCTGGCTACACATTTAAAGATGAGGGCTGCAACATGAGGAGGGTAGTACAATTTTTCACATCGTTGCAAGTACCCTTTCACCATGATGAAGCAATTCTGTTTCATATTGCTGTCTAGCACCCAAACGCGGTCCAGTATGTCTAGCAAGATTTGTAGTAGCGTCTCGGTTGCGTCTGAGTTTCGGAATAATGCTCTACATATATTGCTCAGAAGTGAAAATACTGACGCTACAAAAAAATAATAAAATTTAAAAAAATGCACCAACACGATTCATTCACATGTAGAGTAGAGGTATGGTCACTAGTCACAGAAGAAAACAGACAGTTTATTTATTTTGCGTAACTCCTTTTATGGTTAATTTTGAAAACAAATTGACAATCTATTATAAAATTGATAATTACCAAGAGGACAGTTTTCCACGCTTTCTTCAACCAAAATTCTTATACACCTAAAGGCACATTTGGTGTCCCAATGCGATATAAGCTCATATAATTCAGGGTCTAATATAAGCTCGAAAATGTCATCTCTATACTCAGAGTTCTTTCGACAATATGCCGCTAGTAACCAGATACAGTTATGTTTCGTAGCACTGGGATTACAATCAGGGTCATTCTCATATTCATCTTCGTCCTTAGGCAGTTGTACACTCAGTATTTCATTTATGCTAGCGAAAAACTCATGGTCAACGCAGGAGCGAACTAAAGCATTAACTATAGGATGATAATCAGCAAGCCATAGATCCTGCATCGCTTGCAGCATATACAATCTATCTCTTGCATCTTTGCTCTCTTTAAGAACTTTAGCGAAGGACCGAGACATTGCCTTTAGCCCAGTTTTTAAGCCACTGTACAACTGCTTTCCCTCAACTTGAGGTTGCCTGACAGTGCTATTTTGCATAATTACCTCAATGTATGACACAAGTACTCGTGCGTACTTAATAAAATCCAGAGGGCCTATTTCGCGTCGATTTAACTTTTCTGTGTAACTAAGCAATTCTCTTTGCAAATATTCTTCAACGAATTCGGCTATTTCGTTGTTAATTTCATATGATTGAGAAGCAATTATGGGAGTTGCATTTTCTTTAGCTATATCAATGTCTCCTATACTGAACAAAATATCTTTGCCTTTGGAATGAAATAGTACTTGATACAAAGCATCACATCGAATACGAGAAGTGTTTTCTTTAAAAATAATATTCTCGTTTGCGATGATGCGCAGAAGCAAATTTCTGAGGAGTTCTACTTCCAGTAAGCTTATGTTTCCTTGAAAAAGCCAAGCAAGGCATTTTTTCCTGTCATGTTCGTTACTACACTTGCTGTAACATTTATGATAAACGCAACATAAAGTCTTTAGGCTGGAGTCTGTGACAGGCATGCCTTTCTCAAAATACAATTTTAGTAACGGCTGCACATTATGAAATTCGAAGTTGTTCATCTTTAGCAATGTTTGCATAATACTATGTGTCGCTTTATGAGCATCGTTGGCAGATGAGGAGTTCCTGTAAAAAAAACCCAAAATGTAAAAGTAATACAAGAATAAACACTCAAGCTGTACTTAGCCGCGTGGTGATGTAAGGAGGTCAAAATGCTTTTCGTTGTCGTATTTAGTGTCCCTAAAAAACGTGACGGAGATGTGATTTTTGTATTTAATAGTACACCAAACGAAGGAATCTCAGAGGAAAAAACTCGTGTATAAGCGAATTTTGGCATAGTTGTAGGGAATGGTGTTTTAAACCACATACTAAAAGTACTGGTGGTTAGGGATGGAGCTATGGGGGGGAGGGGGGTGTAAAGGTCCTTATTTTTAATTTTTCGTAAATAACTCGTAAACCGTGGCTTATAGCATTAAATGTTCTAATACATAAGTAATCTACATAAAATTCTCTACAAAAAAGATGAATGCATGTTTTCTCTGGGATCACTGTGTCATGAGATAAGAAAGCATGAAGATGGACAATAAAGAAATAAACACTTTTGTTTAAGTAGGTATAGCACATACAGAATGCTCGCGAGCATTCCAAAAGATTTTAATGTTCAATTCCTGACCATATTTAGAGTCTTTAATGTATATAAAATTTCCTGGATTCGGCTTAGTTTCAGAGATAATCA
>JALPQI010023749.1:0-13703 GCA_025490895.1 Thaumatotibia leucotreta | reverse complement strand
GATTTTGAGTAGGCACTTAGTGATAAACCGTTTTTGAAGTCTCGCCCACTTCCATTAGCAGATTTGCGCTTCTTTTTTCCGATATAATTATCATATTTTTAGATATAAGCAATATTTCAAATAAATCGCAATTGGAGCGAAAATTAAGGTGTTCCGACTACGTGTTATATTATAGCAATGAAATTTGATAAGGATATGTGTTATATGAATCGTCACATAATTATGATACTAAATAGTAAAAAATAGAATGGCTCCTAAGCTGGTTTTTTTTCCATATAGACAAACATGTCGGGTCGACGGAAAGATCTTTAATAAAATAATATAAAAATATTTAGAAACATTATACTTTAAGTAAATTGTTTTCGAAATGCCAGCACGCAATATCGTAAAAAAATT
This sequence comes from Thaumatotibia leucotreta, assembly GCA_025490895.1. Lineage (NCBI taxonomy): Eukaryota > Metazoa > Arthropoda > Insecta > Lepidoptera > Tortricidae > Thaumatotibia > Thaumatotibia leucotreta. The sequence continues at coordinate 13,307 of JALPQI010023749.1, read as the reverse complement.
TCCCTCTTCCCTACTTTTTAAACTACGTGATTTAAAAAAAAAATGGAGGTGCATGTTTATAAACTCGTTCAACAATTTTTGGTTTGATTAAACTCTCTCTCTTAAGTTTTTGAGATAGGTTGATTTTACTGTTATTGATTGAGTTATTGTGGCTACATTGCTGACTGAACTGACAAATATGCGCGAGTCCGACTCGTATTTCAACGTTTTTTATTTAAACCTACTAACTTTTTGGCAATTTTCCCGGTCATTTTCGACTTTGTAAACGACACGATGTTAAGGTGCTAATCAGTTTACGAACACCAAAGAAAACTCATTCCGGACCAATCCGGAATAGCCTTAAGGAAGAGTAATCAAAGTTTCATTATTCCGGGAATTTGAAATATAACGCTGTCTAACGTGGGGATTAATTCTAAAAGTCAGCCTCCATGGGTACGATCGGGAAACTTTTTGACAAGGCTGGATTCCCTTGTGCTATCAATAAACCAGTGTTAAGGCCGTCATACATGTTGCTATAAGCTATAAACTATAATAAACATTATTATACAGGGTGTCCTCAGAGACGTGATCAGTTTTACATTTTTTTAACTCCACTAACAACTAGCAACTGAATGCCCCGAGTCTCGGTAAAAACAGACAACTTTTTAAACTTATTTTTTCTTGAACGTATTGCGAAATTGCGAGTGGCCGAGGGGTACAGGCATCAGCCGCGAAAGCTGAGTACGTGGGTTCGATCCCCACCTCGGACATTAGGTGATCTTGGTCGTTTTTCTTTGGTATATGACACCTAATATTTAAAATTTATTTTTTCTTTTTTTGTTATTTTTTGAAATTAATTTATATACATATGTTTTATAATTATAATTTATCGCACATTAAAATTAAATCTACATACTTAGTTTAACAAGTCACATTATCTCAAGAATGCTTTTAATACCTACCTTGAATATCACCTTCAAAAGTAAAATAAATGACAAAAAAATAATCTAAAAAAGTTGCCGGTTTTTAACGAAACCCGAGGCATTCAGTTTCTAGTTATTAGTGCAGTTAAAAAATGAAACTCTGATCACGTCTACGATGACACTCTGTAGAGTGATTTTTATTCATATCTCTTTTGGTCTGCATGCATCTTCATACGATTACAGAATGACATTTTGGCTGACCTGACATGTGATTTTTACATTTTCTCATTGTTACAATCCCGGCTTTTACGACAGCGTGCTCTTAACATACATGTCAGAAAATATAAGTTTTCTTTCAATAAAATATTTCATGTTCTCTGAAACAAGTTTGCCAACAATAAATATGGTTTTATTGATACCGACGCGGTTTCCCTTGTGGGAGAAGCAAATAGATGGAACTATACGAATGTTAAATGAAACGTAGTAAATAAAACTTGCAGAATTTTGCAGCGCCTTCCGTATACAGCGTGGGAATGAGTATGCCGACAGAATTGACTATGCATTTTTGACGTCAAAAGAAGTAAAAACACATGCCATTTTCAGACAAAACTAAATATTTATTGAATTTAAGTATGATTCTGCATGATCGGTAAAAAATTATGCGGAAAGATTTTGTTTTAATGATTTTAAACATTTTTTTAAATATTTTCTTCGGTTACCGCGAGGATTACACATGAAATAAAATTATGGAGAATATCTGTAGGTACTTATTTAATATACCCCATTCAACAACAAATCAAACAAATCAGAACTCATTTCGATTGAATGAGTTGACCTCAAATCACACGATTAAAATTTACAATCATTATATTAATATTTAATTATGCTAATTAAATAATTCCAAAAATAAATCGCCTTCGTAACTCAGTCGGCATGTACTACTGATTGTGTGCCTACGAAACTGAAGGTTCCGGGTTTCTATATAACTTTCTTTCTTCGTAATATTTTCTTCGGTTACCGCGAGGATTACTCATGAAATAAAACTATGAAAACGGATAAACTCGCGTATATTAACTAATTTTAACTTCATCCCGACGTTTCGAACACTTTACAGGGTTCGGGTCTGCGGATGACTGACAATGGAGGAAATTTGATAGATCTACCTCCATCAAAATAAGAAAGATAAGTACAAAACTACCCACCAAAGAAAAATTACTAAACCACAGACAATACATTTTAAGGGTGGATGTACATACAAAATTTGCAAATTAAGCTAGTTATTCATTACAAATATTTTCAGAATGAAGACAAGAGACAAAATAAATAATCTACGCGGGTTCTATCCCTACGCCACTGCCTGAGAAGTATTTCCTTCCTTTGTATGATTGTATTGTTAGGAAGGTATCCCAAAATTGGGACCGGCAAGAAACTCAGCGGGACAACTCTTTTCAAAAAACATTTGTAGTACATCTTAAGATCATCATGCATTAAACCGAAACATACAATTTTGATTAATAAGGAAATTTAAAATAATTTTGAAAAAATCTTGCCAGTACTAAAAAGGGGGGTAATGGTCACCACCGCCAAATACATCAGCCTCACGGTTTATGTCTAGACTGTTCCTTTATCAGATGAACAACTGGATCCCAAGCTGGTGGTAGAGAAAAGCTTCTTTCCATTCTATTAAAGTTTGGATATTTCATTATCTCAATAGCCTCACGCAACATTCTAGGAATGTTTCTCTTCTCCTTAACGAGAACCAAAGGCTTGTCAAACTTAATAGAATGATTTGGTCCATCACTGACATGCTCCCAAACCGCAGACTGTTGTCGACGGTGCTTGACATCAGCTATGTGTTCCTTAACCCTAGTAGTGATATTCCTCCTTGTCTGCCCAACATATGAAAGCCCACATTCACAGTCCAGCTTATACACTCCTGCATTCAGTAAGGGGGTGCTATACTTAACAGGCCTCAGAAACTGCGACATCATCTTCATTGGCTTAAAATAGGTTTTAATAGAAGTTTTAGAGAAAAAATACAAAAACATAAATCCAAATAAATTTATAAATAACTTGTCAATTTTTAAGTAACTTGTAGGGCATTTAATTGTTAGTTGTTTATAGAACCAGAAAAACGTGTTACTGTTCACGACTCATGTTTCCCTGTACATTAATTTCACTAAGTCTACCTACTTACTTCTTACTTAGTGAAATTCTAAAACATTTTGTCTGTTTATGACCAATACTTTTTCAGTATGGTAGTTTCTTTGCACCTACTTAAGTATCTAGTGCATCCATCGTTTATAAAAATACAAGCCAAGTACCCATAGTACACCCTTGTATTATGGGTACTGTACTAATATCTGTTATTGGTAAAATTGTATACAATTTGTCTTCCACTATATTTAATTTTAAGTAGGTATATATTTTGGCAAAATCAATATTACATAATTATAATTAATACTGAACAACACTCTATTTAATTACATTTGTACAAAATATTCCATTTGCAATACAGCAGAAAATTATATGCCCGTATGCAAATTGAATTATACAAAGTTATTTCTCGTCTCGATATATTTAATCAAATCACCCCGGAATTTCACGTTTAGCATTTTTCAAATACATCATCACGCAGTTATAGAGCTTATCACGTAGGCAGTAGGGGTGATGTTCGGCGGAAGGTTCTGGAATGACAAGGTAAGCTGGAGTAAGTGACCTGGAAGCTTTTAAATTACGCTGGCTGAATATTTTATTTGGCACAGACCGTTCCGATATTCCCGTAGTCCATGTAATGGCAAGATTCTTTCTATATTCATTCGGGATTAAATTTATAATTGTTCCATTTCGGACAGATCCCTAAATCTGGCAGTGGAATTCGAACGCGATTTCAGCTTTTTAAAATTTAGAACGCTGTTACGTACGAACGTAATTACGTTTCGAAATGTTTAGTTTCCAATGTATGTCATTGAATACTGCCAAATCTATGTGTATCAACTCTAATAGATTATCCGAAACCATGAAAACAATACAATAGCGCAAGATTATAAATATTTCTTTGGACTGTTTGTTTAGATTGTTCGCAACTTTTATAAAAAGCGGTGAAAATGTCGGAAAAATAAATTGATTTTATTTTAATTTTAAAACTTTATTTTTTTTCGGGTTCTTATGGAAATAATCACTGTCACTTTATCCATCTATGTCCATTGACTTGTCCTCAATGACATCGCATTCACCTTTCGTAAGTGAAAATTAAAGTAAATTAAAGTTGGATTAGAGTTGAAAATTAAAGTGGAAACTTTCATTGTTTTTTTTCCGAATTAATCCGAAAAAAAAACATCCGTTTTTTTCCGGAAATGTTCAAAGCTAATAAAACAAGCATACGATTTCAGAAATAAACATTTTCATTACTTCAAGACAACTTACTATTTACATTTTAAGATTACAATTGTGACAAGATAAGTACTAAAAATACTAAGAATAAAGGAATTTCCAGCTCTTAGGTCACCTGATTACAAATGAACTCATAAGATAGTGCTATCGCATATTGATTTCTTGGAAGCGACGGTTATTTACCTCCACTATGTAAAATTTCTCGAAACGAAAAATAATAACTTAATAAGTAAAAATATCAACTCCTCCTGCGGGTGTCGTAAGAGTCCACTAAGGGATTGAAGTGTCACTGATTACTATTTGATAAAAGATTGATGACGGGCAGCAGCGTCCTCATAGTGGACACATTACTGCGATCGCCAATCCGCTCGCCCAGCGTGGCGATTATGGGCATTTACCTCCTAATGCGTTTATAGTTACGCATAATTAAGAGGAGAGGCCTACGTCCAGCAGTAGACTATCATAGGCTGATGATGATGATGATGAAGTAAAAATAAGACAAAAAAATACACGATCGTGATTCGAACCCGAAATCTCGCTTCGTATGTATATTACATACGAAGCCGAGCGAAGCGAGGCCGGATAGGGCTGAGGCGGCAACCCCATATTTCCGGCCGAGGTATGTATACTGTATAGTGCTTTTCTCAAACATGTAATGAAATAAATGTATAATATATGTATTCATGTAAATATTATGTATATGTACATTTTAGTATTCTTAGTAATTATATTTGTTTATAAGAATATGCTTTGTTTAAATTTCGATTATGCTTCGCCTCAAGGTTGACTGTTAAAGAATACCTTATGGCATTAAGTTAAATTTTTGAATTATGAGTTTTTTCTTTTATGCAATAAATATTAAATAAATAAACACTAAGCTACGAATACAAACGCCATGAACGTCGAATAATTTCACTCTACTCGTTACTAATGTAGTGCACCTAGACCAATTCGGACGTTACGTGAAAATACGAAAGAAAAAGATTTTTCCTAACTAGTGCGCAAAATCGAACTTTGCGCACGCTTCGCGCGCGGTAATTTCTCTTTTTGACGCACTTGTTATGAAAAAAATCGTCCCTTACACGTGCAAAAACTTTTTTTTAACTCGGGTGATTGTCGCCCTCGTTTCACTCGGGCTCCAACTTTCGCCCTCGCTGAAAAAAAGTTTTCCCGCACTAGTTAGGAAATGTACTATTTTAGTACAGATGGTGCCTTTTTTAAGCTGTAGTGCGATAAGTGGCTCATTTTACATCAGGTCCAAAACTTCGGAGGGCCATCTGTACCAAAAAACGTCGTACGAGACACGTGCAAACAGAAAATTCGTAACTAGTGTCGATTTAAACACTCCCTTCGGTCGTGTTTTAAAACATCGCCACTCGCCACTGATGAAGACCACCCACGTAGAATTATCCAAAGTTATAAATTTTGTTAAGTAGTTATAATCAAGACAAACATAATAAAATTGGTGCCTCGGTAACCATTATAGGACGTAAAATTTACGGCGGGCGTTTTATGACTCCATCGCTTTATTGTGGGAGTTATGAGTTTAACATGGAATAAAACGTTTAAAGAATCATGAAACCATGAATATTATGATATTAATCATCACTTCTATCATCAATCATCACACTAGTGCGAGAAGTGTTTCATTTATCATCAGGTCGAAACTTCGGAGGGCCATCTGTACTGAAAAAGGTGTCATAAGAGTCGATTAAGGGGTTTAAGTGTCACTGACAATTATTTGATAAAATATTGATTATGGGCAACAGCGTCATCAGCGTCATCACAGTGGACACATAGCGATCGTCAATCCGCTTGTCCGGCGTCGCGATTATGAGAATTTATCTCCTAATGCGTCTATACGCATAGTTAATAGGAGAGGCCTGTGTCGAGCAGTGGACTATTTATTTATTTATTTATTAAAACAAAAGTTTACATGACATTACAGTAGAACACCAATGCGTCATGAAACTAAAATTAAATTTATAACTCAGTATCGACATGATTTTGATTTCCTTTACTATTCAGACATTTTAAAATAGATTTCCTCAGGGTAGGCAGCGCACAGGTGATTTTTATCACAGTGTCCATGGGCCTCAGTTCCTGCTTTCCATCAGGTGGGCTGAGAGCTTAGTTGTCTACCTTCGTCACATAAAATAAAAACATACAATTTAAAAATCATCGGAAAAATATGATTATCGATCAGTCTGAATTGCGAGGCAATAGACTCGGTCAGTGGTGAGAATTGTAAACGAAACTTGGAATGTCGCCAGAAGCGTTACTAGAGTTAAAAGGCCATCTCGAATGTCCCTTTGTACAACACTGGCTTTCCGCGGCGTGTCACGTTTTATTATGTTACACTCATTTGTAGAGCAGCAATGGAATATTAACGTACACAATTTTCGAATTATGACTAATGTAAGACTCATCTATTAAAATATCATCGAACAGGTAGGTTACTCATGTATTTAAGTCGATGATTGCTCGACATGTTTCGACCCATTAAGAGGGTCCTCGTCCGGAGCACTCTTGGTTAGTGGGCCGAAACATGTCGAGCAATCATTAACTTACATACGTGAGTAACACGGTTCGATAATATTTAAATACACAATTTTCGCTGCATTTATAAAGGTGCATTCAGACCAAACGAGGATTCGCTATTCTATCCCCCACTCTACGAAATCAACGACTCACGTTTTGTGTTACGATCGAATTTTGTAGAGTAGGGGGTTAGAATAGCGAATGCTCGTTTTGTCTGAATGCACCTTCATATTATACCTATGAAATTAGCGTTTAGTATCCATAATTCAAAATTAAAGTCTGCATGTCAGACATTTTTTATTTTATTTTAATCTTTCGTGTGACATACATAATACCGCTTAAATACAAGTAAGTGACTGGACAAACTTAGGGCGTTAATTCTAAGGTCATATTGATGAACCATACAAACCCTGAGATATTAGTAGGAAACAATGTATGAAACATTAGATTTTTTTTCTCGAATCAGCATGGCCTCAGAATTAACCATGTAAAATTAGAACAGTGATTAAAAAATCACTCTGTATAATTAGTGCGGCGCTCGGCAGTTCGTGTCGCGCTGGTGACGCGGCAGCAACGGTGGTATGCATTGATAGTCAAAGAACCAAAACTGGAACTGATCTCCATTAATTGGTTGCACTTTTGTCAGCCTCTGTAGCCTAGTTGGTAGTGACCCTGCCTACGAAGCAGGAGGTTCCGGGTTCGAATCCCGGCGAGGGCATTCTTTGTGTATTTATTAATCACAAATGTTTGTTCCTTGGTCATGGCTGTCTATGTATCTAAGTATCATCTATACGTATCTATCTATTATATATATATCGTCGCCTGGTACCCACAACACAAGCCTTAATTGAGCTTACCGTGGGACTAGGTTGATTTGTGTAAGATGTCCCAAAATATTTATTTATTTATTTATTTACTTTAACGGTCAGTCTACCTACATAAATATAATTCAAACGTGGCCTTTTTTCAAACGAACTTTAGATCTCATTCTAATTAGCTTGACGCGTTTCTCAGTTGGCAAAAACGTGACACGTTAATTAGAATTTGACCTTAAATCTCGAGAGTTACCGTTTACAGAAAATGCACACTTACTCTATTTACTCAAGCTTATGGTAAGGGGTTACTCCACCAAGCCGAGCACATGAGCATCTGTCTTGTACGTAGTAATAGTGCTAATCGAGAACAGAATTACCCGATTGCTCGATTTTAACGAGTTCTGCAGCGACGATGTTCTGGGCATTACCAAGTATGGATGGTCTTTCTCTTTAAATGTTTTTAACGTTTAGGCGGAGGTCGTCATATTTTAGTAAGTGCCTTTCGAGGTAAGTCATGTTCGGTAGATGCCACTTTCTGAAGATGTCATGTTCTGAGAAGGCCGCGTTTCGGTTTTTTAACCCTAAACTTGGCAGAATTTAAAAAAATCGTGAGTTCTAGGCTCTTTGCCGTAGTGCAGGTAGAGCAAATAATTATGTCTTTAAAAAAATACAAAAAGTGGCTCAAAAAGTATATCTCTTTTATAATACACTGCCAAGTTAGGGGTTAAAAGGTTATAGAATCATGACGCAGCGGAGAAGCTCCAAGAATGCCGTCTTCGGCGGTTTGGTCACGTTTGTCGTAGGCCACCTGACGACGTAGGAAACATATGCCTTAACCTAGCCCTTGACGGCCCCCGACCCCGCGGCAGACCAAAGAAGCGATAGCTAGTCGTGAAGGCTGACATGAGTGTAAATGAGCTTACATACAGTAGAAGATGCCCAGGATCGCGCAAAGTAGAGGAAATGTAGCAGGAAAGCGGACCCTGGCAAAGGCCGGGATAACGCTAGGTATGAAGAAGTTATAGAATCATTATCATCATCAGTCCCTTGACGTATGCCTCTCCTATTAATTATGTCAGCCTCCGTAGCCTCGTTGATAGTGACCCTGCTTACGAAGCTGGAGGTTCTGGGTTCGAATCCCGGTGAGGACATTATTTGTGTGTTTGTCACAAATATTTGTACCTTGGTTATGGTTGTCTATGTATTGAAGTACATATATGTATCTATCTATTATATCTATCGTCGCCTAGTACCCACATCACAAGCCTTAATTGAGCTTACCGTGGGACTAGGTTCATTTGTGTAAGATGTTCCAAGATATTTATTTTTATTTATCTTAGACGCATGGAGGTAAATGCCCATAATCGCCACGCGGGGCAAGCGGAATAGCAATGGCAGTAGTGTGTCGACTATGATTACCTTCGCTGCTGCCCATCATCATCATCAGTCTTTCATCAACAAATGGTCAGTGACATATCAATCCCTTAGTTGACTCTTACGAAGCCGCGGCAAGAGTCGGGGTAGTGACAAGTGTATACATAATTATATTCTTACTGCGTGCTATTGAAAAAGGCATCCGGACACCTGCTATAACAATGATTTCTCTTGAACAATGAATAATTATTATTAAGATTGATATTACCAATGAAGATACGAATATTGTTTTGAGAAACTATGTTACAACGACTTCCTTGTTGGTATTAATCTTCTTCTAATTAATTAATTAATTTAAGCTTTAATACCTACCCAAAAGGAAATCTTATCGTAGATACAAAAGGCGGACTTAATGCCGCAGAGCATTAAGGTATTGTAATAGTACTGATGACCTGGTGAAGGTCGCAGGAGTCCGCTGAATGCGGGTGGCACAGGACGGGTCATTGTGGCAATCTTTGGGGGAGAACTATGTCCAGCAGTGGACGTCTTTCGGCTGATATGATGATGATGACGATAGTACTGGCAGTAGGTTAATTTTTTTGTGACTTACATAAATACAAACGGTCTATTTTTTTAGAAATTTTTACGGGATTTCTTTCAAGCTACACAACTGTAATATGTACTGTATATCTACGAGATGCGGCTTTTTTATAGATTTATAAAATTGTTCAGCTGGTAACAAATATTTAAATTGTGTCGGTCAAATGTTTCGTCAGAGAGTTCAACAGCCATACCATGACTTTGCAAGTATCGGTAACGTTATGTTTTAGTCGATACGCAAAGCAGGCCATCGCGTTCGCTCCAATTATACCTATGTATTAGTGCGAGCGCGATAGAATGCATTATCATTACTTATCTAATCGAGTAAAGCCATAACTTTACTTTCCAACTCATGGTACAGTCGAAATCAGATAGATCGTAGCGTTCTGAGCGCTCAAAAATATCTGAACACCCTTCCATTGTCATGGCCATAAAGCCGTGCTCAGATATTTTTGAACGCTCTGTAGCCGTACTGCTACAGTTACTAAAATAACTTTCTAAAACATACAAAGAAATACAAAAAAAAATGACATGAACATATTGCGAAAAACACAAATCAAATTATTTATTAACTAAATATTTTGATTTGTACTTTTATTTTTTCTCCAGTAGTAACACTACTTAATACTATATAAATTATAAATATTAGATGTCATATACCAAAGAAAAACGACCAAGATCACATATTATGTCCGAGGTGGGGACATAGGTAAGGTAGATCTTGGTCGTTTTTCTTTGGTATATGACATCTAATATTTATAATTTAAAGACAAGAAATTAAAAAAAAATACTTTGCAGGCCTAGGCCTGAAAACTGTTACGAAATTCCATTTCCATCCCATTGAGTTACTGCGCCCTAAAAGCGATACTTCCGAGTCTATTTTAAGAAACGTAAAGACAATATTTCATTGCATGTTTGAGATAAATAACTTTTAAGCAATTGTGTAAGTAACGAAATCGATTACCTACAAAAGTATACTTTTACAACTTAATTACTTCACGATATCTTACAACTTATTATTCGAAAGCTTCGATATTCGCTACGCGATAGTGAACCTTACTGCACGGACATAAGACTAAAGGTCTAGAGAGGAGTTTAATATTTCGGGTAGCAACAGCAACCCCCGTGGTCAGGTTTCGCTGGAAACGGGCCAAAGTTACATGTTCGTGATATACCCCGATCGAAAAGGCTTCATAAATAAACTGTGCATAAATTGAAATATTGGATATCATATACCCAAGAAACTGACATAGCCCGAAGAATCGCCAGGTTGAAGTGGCAGTGGGCTGGCCATATTGCCCGGAGGACCGATGACCGGTGGGGTCGGCGTGTTCTCGAGTGGCGAACACGCATTGGACGGCGCAGCGTGGGAAGGCCCCGACAAGATGGAGCGACGACCTGGTAAAGGTTGCGGGTGTCCAATGGATGCGGACACGGACAGCTCACGACCGATCTTTGTGGAACTCTTTGGGGGAGGCCTATGTCCCGCAGTGGACGTCAATTGGCTGATGATGATGATGATGATGATACCAAAGAAAAGATAGAGCTGGAGTGGCCGAGTAGTTTAGGAGAAAGCTAAGGATCTCTAGCGTTGGCAAACTTCGGTATTTTCCTCTTATATGACATCTAATATTTAAATTTACAAAAATTCAACTCATAAAAGATTTCAAAAAAAAGTGTTGTTCCACAAAAATATAAAATATGTACGTATGTGTATGCATGACTTTAGGACCTAATAAGCACAATTTCACGTTTACAACTTCCTTTTTTTTCATTCAAAATAAATCAGCAAGCAATATTATAACCACGTGTTTATATACCATCAGTCAGTAGAAAAAAAAGAAAACAAGCCTAATAAATTGCATTTGTCACCACCCCAACTCCTCCTGCGGGTGTCGTAAGAGTCGACTAAGGGATTGAAGTGTCACTGACCATTTTACAAGATTGATGATGGGCAGCAGCGTCATCATATTGGACACATTACTGCGATCGCCAATCCGCTTGCCCAGCGTGGCGATTATGGGCATTTACCTCCTAATGCGTCTGTACGTATGGTTGACGGGAGAGGCCTGCGTCCAGCAGTGGACTGACATAGACTGATGATGATGAAATTGCATTATTCCATAACAAAGCACTTTTAGAACCCAATCTTGGTTTTATTACCAACTTAAATCCTAAACCTGGAGTTCACATATATTTTTAGGTAAACATATTGATATTTATTAGTATGAAATTAAAGTAAAAATATATCTGCGAACGTGTTTCACGATATGTGTCAAAGACGTCAAAAACTATAGAAAGTCAGCCATATTTGTTTACATTGTCTTTGGATTCTACTGACAGATGATAATTTTTATTATTTTTGTTTATTATTATTATCCTTTATTTATCTCTCTTTTTTATAAGAATGTCTATAAAAATCATTTTTTTATGTAATAAATCATTTAATATTGTACTATTTTGAAAAAATAAGTCCACCTGAGTTTCTTACTGGTTCTTCTCAGGAACGGTGTAGGGTTAGAACCAGTAGTAGATTTTTTCTCTCTTGATATTGTCAGACGATCCGAAAATGCTTATCAATAAGCTTACTTGAATAAAGAATAGTTTGACTTGACTTGACAGGATACAATAAAATTTGTTTGTCATAACGCCTGTTAGAAGCTATCGGCTAGTCTTCCTCGTGCCATGTTAATTTTCGCATTATCACTGTTCAATATGCTTGAAAATATCCAATAAACTTAGCTGGAGCGGGTACTCATTTTATCACAGTAGATGATGATATTATTTGTCAGTCTCCGTAGCCTAGAGGGTAGTGACCCTACCTGCGGTGCTGGAGGTTCCGGGTTAAAATCCCGGCGCGGCGCGGGCATTATTTTTGTATAACAAATATTTGTTTCCTGGTCCTGGATGCCTATGTATGTTAGAATCTATATGTATATATCTGTTATATATACATATAGTCGCCTGGTACCCACGTCACAAGCCTTAATTGAGCTTACCGTGGGACTAAGACTAAGTCGATTTGTGTTAGATGTCCAAGGTACTTTAAAAAAAAATATATATAAAATAATATTTTCTTCAGTTACCGCGAGGATTACTCATGAAATAAAACTATGAAGACGGATAAAGTCGCGTATAAATTAACTCTAACTTCATTCCCGATGTTTCGAACACTTTACAGCGTTCGTGGTCTGCGTCGCCCGCAGTTTCATAGTTTTATTTCAAACATAAAATAATTAAGAATGCCCTCATTGATTGGTGTAAAGTTGTTAGCCGCCATATATCAAGTTTCTTTGCAATTTCGTGAGGATCTGCAAATCGGGTCGGTTTCACCCTTCCCAGTTATTCCATCTCACTAAACCAGTATAACGTGACCTGCCATCACTCACAGTTGTCAAGTACCTCGAAGTCCCCTTTGTAGTGGTTTTCGACGACTGCTGGCACAGTTTGGGAATGGCTGGCCTTCTGTTACGTAGCGATAGAGGAATTTTGGAGGTATTTTGTAAGTGAATCATAAAATCGTAGAAAAAAACACGAAGATTGGTCGTTTGCAAAAAATGTACATGGGCTAGTGTTTCATACTCCCCCCCCCCCCCCCTCATCATAGTTATTATCTTATCACAAACTACACTTTAAAACGAGCAATCCTTATATTACCCACGTATATTTATACAAGGTGGCC
>JALPQI010023748.1:0-13497 GCA_025490895.1 Thaumatotibia leucotreta | reverse complement strand
TCAACACTGGCCCAGCACTTGTTGGGGACTTCACATACACCCTTGTATTTCTTCGCAGGTGTATGCAGGTTTTCTCACGATGTTTTCCTTCACCGTAAATCACTTGTGAATATCAAATGATATTTCGTATATTAAGGTGCATTCAGACCAAACGAGCATTCGCTATTATAACCCCCTACTCTACGAAATTCGATCGTTACACAAAACGTGATTTGTTGATTTCGTAGAGTGGGGGATAGAATAGCGAATGCTCGTTTGGTCTGAATGCACCTTAAGTTTTTCAAGAACACCTAATGGAAGATATTCGTTTAAGTTTTGGACCATTGTTGGCAGTGTTTGGTTTGGACTATACTATAGTTAGGTTATTTTGCGGTAGTTATTTTGGAGTATATTGGTGTGCAGTGATTGTTTTAGTGAAGAAAAAGACCGTCAAATCAACTTTTCAAAAACGCTAGAATTCTCTGTTCCAATAGTAAATGGGCATTTCTCCGAGCGTTTCAACCGCAGTGACTTCGGTGGCAACATTATTACCCGATTTCCGTGGATATCTCTTTTTTTTTTGGATATTGTCAACTACGTCTACTAATATATCCAAAAGTTGTTGCTTCTCTCACGGGACTCGTGTGATAAGGCTGCCACCGAAGTCACGGCGATTGAAACGCTCGGAGAAATGCCCATTTACTATTGGAACAGATATTTCTAGCGTAGGTAACTGTACATATAATATAATGACAGTGTGACTGTGAGTACGGCCTTAATTAACAATAAAATATATCGATTAAGTAGAATTGAGTAGCCATACAATTATGAAAGTCGTTGTATACTCGTAAATTAGTAATTATCGATTACCGACAGCTTTTAAGTCCGTAAGTACTTGTGTAACTTTAAGCTGTGTTCAGGTAAGGTTTCCATATGTCAGGATCGTTGGAAGTTCATCAGAATTGTAGATTTTTAGAAATAGTCCCGTAAAATAATAAAGAAATATGCATGCATTTAATTATATGCATTGTTATTCCAAATCTGCATCAAGAAATGTCAGGGGACTATTTCTCAAAAGCTTGTAATTTGTAATACAAGCGGAAGTCCTTATCTAACTTATGGTGTAAAAAGAGACTTCTAATTGTATTAGGTACAAGTTACAAGCTTCCGAGAAACAGCTCCCTGGACGTATTGTTGTCAGGTGTTCATCAGAACATTAATTTGCCGATAGAAGGCTCGATTGCAGGAATGAGGGTTTTCGACATTTTTTCTGCCACCAGACGGCGCTATGTAAGCGTCCAAACAGCTGTCTGATCTTCTGGATGCTTAGCCAAGTTGCCAATCGCTAGCGCTTAGTCGTCAATCTTAAACGAAAGGCAGCTACCTATCTTTGTTGCACTAATACGAAAGAGTGACAGAGAGGAAAACTACGATACGCTACTAAGCGTTAGCGATTGGCAACTTGGCTAAGCATCCTGATTCATAGGTACTGAAATAGTTCTGTGGTTTGTCTTGGTACTGAACATAAAATATCGAACTTTAATTGTATTTGGAAGTTTATTGATTTTGTAATGGATTACGACTATTAAACGGTAGACGAACTAAAGACTGAGCTCAAAAACAGGGGCGCGAAGTCGCTGGTATTAAAGAAAATTACTAGAACTTTGTAAATTTTTTAGGAATTGACTTGGAACTGTTTTTTTTATTTATTTTAGGAAACGGTATTCCTAAAATAATGGTTTTAAAAATAAATAGTTTTTTTTTTTTGTTTTGACAGTTCGTTGGACCTTAGGCCTCAAGTGCTGCCATCTCGACGCCCCATAGCGGTGCAACAAGCTGGAAAAACCCTCATTCGTAGGTGTACGCAAAGCTGCTATAGATTACATTTAAGTTGATATTGACGCAAACGAAAAGAACTTTCTAGTGTGGACTAGCGTTGAAAATGTCGGAAAAATGAAATATTTTTTTCGGGAATGTACATATGAAAAATTCGTTTTTTTTTTTCGTTTTTACAAAAATAATCAATGTCACTGTCACTCCTTTCCATTTATTTCAATTGACTTTTCCTCGGTGACATCGCGTTTTCCTGGTATAAGTGAAAATTAGACCTAATTGACATTGGTTTAGACTTGAAAATTAAAGTGGAAAATTTCATTGATTTTTGAAAAAATCCGGAAAAAACGAGCTGTTTGGAAAGAGATTTAATCCGGAAATTTTCAACGCTAGTGTGGACGCAGCTTTATCTCGAGTTACTGAAATCGCATCTTTCGTTGTTAACGACCGCTCTATTGCGAAGTATTTGCGAATTTTTCGCTCCGAATACGGCGGAGGAATTTAATTGACTTTTAATTGTTCAGTAATTACGAAATACGAAAGCCCCCATTTTGGCTTGAGTTTCGTTTGGCAATTGGCGGAAAATAGTGCTTTATCATATTTTTATTCGGTTTATAAGTGATTCTGAAAGTTGGGTTAATGATATTCCAAGGGCATATAATGTATTCATGTAGTTAGTAAATAATAAGCGATTATAATTGTTCTTGACGAGGTTCATGTTTTATATGCACCTATTATTAGTATTACATCAAGAATTCTAAATATAATAAAAAATCGTGAGATATAATTTATAAATATTTACAAACGGTTAAACTCAATACGTGCCGCGCGTTCGACGCGTTAACGCGGGCTCAGTGCTTGATAATGGAGACCTAGGCTCTCTGAAACATGTAGTGACGAAATACATCATCATTATCATCAGCCTATGATAGTCCACTCTGGATGTAGGCCTCTCCTATTAACTATGCGTATAGACGCATTAGGAGGTAAATGCCCATAAGCGTACTCCCACCTTAAAGGCCGGCAACGCATTTGCGACGCCTCTGGTGTTGCGGGTGTTCATGGGCGACGTTAATCGCTTTCCATCAGGCGATTCGTCTGTTCGTTTGCCACCTATAGCATAAAAAAAAAAAAAAAAATCGCCACTCTGGGAAAGCGGATTGGCGATCGCAGTAATGTGGTCTTTAGGCACCACAACACAACTCAAAATCTATCTCATCCGAAACTTTACAGTTAAAAACTGGCCAAGAGCATGTCGGGCTATGCTCAGTTTAGGGTTCCATTATCCATAATGTCTGTAAGGGTTCGGCTAGGCCGATTATGTTCGAAATAGTTTTATTTTGAAGAATTCTGTAAGTTTATAGTAAGCAAGTAGTAACAATTCATGTTTATTTTCCATATCTTTTGGACTCACAAATCAAAACTTAGAGGGGGTAGACATTTTTTTTATTCTGGAGCTGAATTATCTCTGAAAATTTTACCTTTAGAAAAAAACTTTATTTTGAGACCCAAACTTTTTCATGAGAACTATTCAATGATACCCCACATTATACGATTACAGCAAATAAATTAATTTCCATATTTTATTCTACTACTTTGTCGGCGCGATTAAAATGTATACTTGTACCAAATTGAAGTAGGTATTAACGGCCACGAACTATGCTCGGACAGACATACAGATGGACCCATAAGGGTTCCTTATTTACTACGGAACCCTAAAAAACATAGCTTGACAACCGACTCTGTCAATAAACAGAAAACTGCAACAAATTAAAAAAAGTATCCGTGAAAAGTTGACCTACCGTAGAAAATTTAAATTTCGCGCCATTTACTGCAGATTATTATAAATATGGATTACGCTGATCTCCCTAGCAACAATGGTACTGCCAAGTTGCCAACATCATGAAACGAATCATTTAAACTATAATAATTACGACTCGATGCACGAGTATCGACTGTATCGATAGCGCGTCGCCAATCGATTGACACAGCGCGCGATTCGTCGATTCCCGCGTGAGTATAGAATCGTGGCAGTGAAAACTATTAGAGTACGCCGTGCGAAATCTTAACTTAGGCTTATTATAATATAATATCCATAAATGTTATTTGAATGTAATTATTATGTTGTAAACTAACACCCGTTAAGAGCTTCGCCCGTATTAGACTTACATCCTGTATATAGGGTGTAACTCTAATAAGGGCGAAGCTCTTAACGGGTGTTAGTTTACGACATAATAAGTACATTCAAATAACTTTTAATTAAAATTAGAGCAACAAAAATTATCCATACAATATAATTCGGCGCGCAATGTAGAGCAACATACGCGAGTTAAACACTCGTTGACAGCTAATTTCAAAAGCAGATGACTTAACTGCCATATCAACAATAACAAATGTTCGTACCTACATTGTTGCTCCGATAATCTTAAATAATTCTGTGGGGTCATAATTAAGAGTAACTTTGAAAAAACCTTGTAATCCATGATTACACTAATGAATGCCTGCCTGGATTAATTGATCGCCCGTATTAGATTTACACACTGTATAATATATACTTATTATCTTTTTTTTCTTGGGACATCTTACACAAATCGACCTAGTCCCACGGTAAGCTTAATAAAGGCTGTGGGTAAGAGGCGATAATAGATAGATTTAGATACTTAAATACATCTTAGACATGACCAAGGAACAAAATATTTGTGATAAATAAATACACAAATAATGCCCTCGCCGGGATTCGAACCCAGAACCTCTAGCTTCATAGGCAGGGTCACTACCAACTAGGCTACGGACGCTTATTCATCGATTTTTGAGATGAATAAGCATGACAGTCAAATTTTAAACAAGATTGCCTTGATTTTTTTTGCGCGATGATAAACGGCGGCCTTCGCGAACTTCGAAATCCGCAATTTTTAGGATTTGTCTCTCTTACTCTAATGACGCCTTCGTTGGAGTGACTGAGAAAAGTCCTCGAAATTTACGAGTTTAGATTTTCGCGGTGGTAGGCCTACATTAAATTTTTTTTTTTGGAATCCAAAGAAATGTTTTAAAAGGTTTGACCATTTGTGAAGGAAGCAACTTTCCTTCGGATTAGAAAATAACAGGAAAATGCAGATTTTTTTTATTCAGGAGCGGTTATCTCCGTACATTTTGGTTTTAGAAAAAAACTTTCTATTGGGACTCGTATTATTTTTGGAAGACCCATTCAAAAATACCCCACACTATAGGATTACGGCAAAATATAAAAACCATGCCCACTTGACTACTAATTTACACTTTTCTACTTTTTATCCTATCACTTTGTCGACGTGATTAATATGTATACCTACTTGAACCAACTTGCAAATTTCTAGTACTAAAGGCCACTGAGCTATGCTGCGGACAGACAGACAGACGGATATGGCGAAACTATAAGAGTTTCTAGTTTACAACTAGGGTTTTTAGGGAAATTCATCATCATCATCAGCCTATGATAGTCAACTGCTGGACGTAGGCCTCTCCTATTAACTATGCGTATAGACGCATTAGGAGGTAAATGCCCATAATCGCCACGCTGGGCAAGCGGATTGGCGATCGCAGTAATGTGTCCACTATGATCACGCTGCTGCCCATCATCAATCTTTTATCAAATAATGGCCAGTGACACTTCCCTTAGTCGACTCTTACGACACCCGCAGGAGGCGTTGGGGTGGTGACAAATGTATTCTTACTGCCGTCACCACACGGCCGCCTAGGGAAATTAACGGAATTTATTTCCTTTTTGATACAGGACCCTAAAAACGCGATACCCAATACGGGAGTTTATTGAAATTAGACGCGAATCGCGAACAAGATCGCAGTGAAGTTGTAAGGTCGGACGGCGTGGGAGTGTAACCGAATACTCGTATCGGAATTAAGCAATTGCGGCTTGTGGTAGGAAACGATGTCACTTGGACATACTGCAAGTGCTTGGCCATATTGTTAGTGAAATATTTATAATATTTTCAACCGCAACGAATGGCAAACGGTTGCGTGACGGCAGTAAGAATACATTTGTAATCACCCCAACTGTTCCCTTTTTTTTATTTTAAATAGGCTTACTCATAGCCACAGACTAGCCAAGGGCAGAGACGTGGCCTACGATGGAGTGAGTTTGCCCAGAAGATGCCTATTCACCCTTGACTTGAAGGTTGACGGGTTATAGGTCCCAGTGTTGTAAGAGTCGACTAAGGGATTGAAGTGTCACTGACTATTCTTTGATTTGATTGATGACGGGCAGCAGCGTCATAATAGAGGACAGATTACTGCGATCTCCAATCCACTTGCCCAGCGTGGCGATTATAGACATTTACCTCCTAATGCGTCTATACGCATAGTTAATAGGAGAGGCCTTAGTCCAGCAGTAAACTGAGAAAAGCTAATGATGTATGTATGTATCAATGGCAAACTGGAAAGAATACTGAGGCCCTACCGCAAACCACGAAGTGTTGCTCCCTATCACACTTATGTACGAATTCACGAGTGCGAGAGAGAGGAGAGACTTCGTTCGTGATTTGCGTTAAAGGCTCTGGCCTGCTACCGCGAACACTGGACTCTGGAGTCTGTAAATTTCAAGGGATTTGCCTCTGTCACTGATCTTTGATGTCTTCGTGTTTCTGGCTGTCCCACTTGACCCTATGTAGGCTATGCATGTACAGACTTTCGTTTAATAGAATAAACTTTACTAGCTAGCCTGTTGATTTGGACATCATCACGCGTAGGTACCAGGCGATCAGAACTCACGCGATAGTGAAAGCATTTTCTCAGCAATGCAGACAGTCTCACGGTGTCAGTGTTCCGCATACTGATAGCGTTGGTCGAACGCTCCGTGTAAATGTCACCGCTTATCTGTCTATGTTTGCCTGGTACATACTTACATTACGCGTACCTAATCCATTATTGGATAATAGGAGCTTAACATATTGTATGTTAAATAATATTGAGTAATTCTATCTTTTTAGCATGAGACTCTAACACTATGATTCAGAAATAAGAAATTAATATCATGACTATCATGAGACATTACAAATCAACCTAGTCCCCCTGTAAGTCCAATTGAAGTTTGAGTTGTGGATACTATGCGATGATGTCAATAATAGATAAAACAACACATTCTTACTGCCGTCATCATACGGCTGATGATGTACATTTGTCACCACCAGCTCTTCCTGTGGGTATCGTACTTAAGAGCCGAATATTCTAGAATTATAGCAGGGCGTAGGCCCGCAGTATGCGTCGGGCTTTGGTCGAAACATGTCGAGCAATCATCGACTTAATTACGTGAGTAACCCGGTTCGATAAGCCGAATATTCGTTTAATAGAAGATTGATGATGGGCAGCACCAGCAGTATCACCATTGAGGCCACACTACTAAGATACCAATAGCTAACCCACTTGCCCAGTGTGGCTATTATGGGCATGTACCTCCTAAAGGTCTCTGCCCACTAGACCGTAGCATACCATGACCGTAGCATGAACGTATCAGACAAAAAAATATTCTTTGTATGGAAAAGTATGAGACTATGCCCACTAGGACGTTCCGTCGCCGGCCAACACCGTCGCGTGCCATGCACGGACCGGCAAGAATTGTCGGCGAGAATATTTTGCCGGCCCCGACACGCTACGTGCATGGCACGCAACGTTGCCGGTACGGTGTGCGCAGGCGGGGAAACGGTGAGCATACGGGTTCTATTTACATTTTTGTATTGTATTTAAAAATTTTATCCAAAACTCTCCAAATTTTTCACTTTTGATAGTGAGTACCTAATAATTTTCTTATGGCGAGACAACGGAAACAATATAATCAGCAGCGCCATTTTCTGAAAAAAAACTTACTTAATTGATTGTAAACCCGCAAACCGAAGATTTTCATCGAGATTGTAAAATATTACTTCGTTTCTTACAAACAAAATAATTAAAAGAAATATCAATTTTGAAACAGTCACATAACTTAACGAATTTATCCAGATAGATTGCACAATTTGTTTCTTTTTTTACATGGTAAGAACCATGCTTTTGATGTGGCTTTCTAAAATAAATTTTATTGGTTTTAGATTTTTATTACAATACGTACACAAAATCGATATCTTTTTTTTTCGAATAACCTATGCTCTTTAGCAGCTGCTTCATTGTTATTTAAGATTAATTATTGTTCCAAAACTATTAGAAGATGTAAAAATAATAAAAAAAAACCAGTACTTGACGGAGTCACATTGACAATCATGACAAGAACATATGTATACTCTCATAATATAGACAATATATTTACCAATTCCAAGAAGTTTTAGTTTAATATCATAGATTACACTTATCAGTGTCTAGGTTACGTAGACAATGATAAGTGTAATTTAATACTATAATAATATGAATGATAAATAAACACATTCCGCCATATAAATGTATAACTGACGATTCGAAAGTGCTTGTTGCTAAGCCTCATCATATTATCATCATATCAGCCGAAAGACGTCCACTGCTGAACATAGGCCTCCCCCAAAGATTGCCAGAAGAATGCCGTTGCTAAGCCTACTCAATAAATAATTTTTGACTTTGACTTGACTCAGTAACAACTCCAGTAGGTACTTCAATGGATTTCGATCGCAGTTTACGATGTCTGCTCAGAAAAATAGGTGTAGAAATAAACTCCTAGGAAAATACTAGCACAGCGATAGTACCTAAAGGCGCGAAAACAATTTGCAACTGAAAAAACTGTGACAATGGAACGATAACGACGGATATGAATCGCTCATACTACGGGGATGATACGTAATTGCGACGCGGATGATACGTGGTTGCGACGCGGATGCAACGGTCACTAAACGGGCTTAGCACGGACATGAAACCATGTACACACGTTATAGTGGGCATAGTAGTCCGTGTCGTCTCGCATTCCGTGTCTGATACGTTCATGCTACGGTCATGGTATGCTACGGTATAGTGGGCAGAGACCTTAATGCGTTGATACGCATAGTTAATACGAGAGGCCTACGTCCAGAGAGGCTCTATCTAAATCTATTAAAAAATTATATCGTGTCAACCGTACCCACCGCACAATGCCTGATTTTAGCCTGGAGCTATGTTGATTTGTTGTTGTTGAGTAAGATGAACAATCTCATAACCATGATACTTATTTGATTTATTTATTTAAATGTAATGTTTCAAGTGTATTTCCTATAGTACCTTCACCTACACATTTCCAATTTCATTATATTCCTAATTGATTCGACGAGCTAAAACAAATAAAACTATATTTTTCAAGACTAAGTTCGCGTACGTTACGCATACTTTCGCGGTTCGCACGCTTTTGTTTTAATAATAGGCATTTGATATTCGTTATTTATTACCTACTGAAAATACAATAGATAGCTTGGCAGAATCAATTTAATTATCATGATGATTAAATTCATTATCGAATAACATAACGTGCACATGTTTAGCTGGCATTTGCAGTAATAAGACCTTATGAAGGGTCCACGGAAAAAACATATCCAGTGCTTAAAAAAATCAGGACAAATTCACACCTTATTCTGTTAAAAGTACGGCGGTTTTTCCTTCTGTAATTTGAATTGACTAGACATGTTCTTTCCTTCGACCCTTCAAATAATATGTGTAGGTATATACTCGTAATTACTTGCTGGGTGAATTTAACATCCTTATGCTATCACATCGCGGCATCTTATCTTTAATGAACATCAAATATCAATATTACTTCCTTTGTCATCAGTTCCGAACTCTCCGAAGTGAATTGCTTATTGAATAATGATAGGTACATTAGATACTTATAAATGACTGAAATACCTACCATCATCAGCCTATGATAGTCCACTGCTGGACGTAGGCCCCTCCTATTAACTATGCGTATAGACGCATTAGGTAGGAGGTAAATGCCCATAATCGCCACGCTGGGCAAGCGGATTAATTGGCGATCGCAGTAATGTGTCCACTATGATGACGCTGCTGCCCATCATCAATCTTTAATCAAATATGGTCAGTGACACTTCAATCCCTTGGTCGTCTCTTACGACACCCGCAGGAGGAGTAGGGGTGGTGACAAATGTATTCTTTCCTTTCTGCCGTCACAACACGGTTTATGGAAATACCTACGCGTAAATCAAAAATCTTCCTGTGTTTGAGATTGAGTTACCATGAGTTGCCGCTACGTTATTAACGCGCGTTTACTCGGCCGGATTAAGAGTGATAAAATCAAGCTATTGAGATGTGCCTAGTACCAACGTACATGTACAAGTTGCAGAACAACGGAAATTTCCAAGAATTTTCATGAGAATTTAAGAGTAAGTTGTCAATGAAAATTTTTCCATGAGAACTTATAAAAAAGTGTTATGAATAATATTGTATTTCACAATTGAGTAAACAAGGCATAACATATACCTTAAAACGCATGTATATACAATGGTTTTGGCATTAGATTGCTTGTAAAATTTAAATTGCTGAGAACATTATCTATGCAAGTTTCGCAACTTATGAAACTTCTCATAGCTACAGTGTGCCATAGCTTCCAAATTTCGAGAAAGATCGAGGTTTCTATTGCCTCCCGTTAAAACGAATCAAAAGCCACATGAAGGTTCACGGAAATAACATGTCTAGTCAATTCAAATTACAGAAGGAAAAACCACCTTACTTTTTACAGAATAAGGTGTGAATTTGCCCAGATTTTTCTTGGCTTTGGACATGTTTTTTCCGTGGACCCTTCACATAAAGGCAGGATGGTCACCGTTAAATGGTTTGCGATAGCTTTCGATGTTTGCCAAACTGGCCGTGTGAATTGAAGATTCGTCTAGTTTGGTTATTTGGGATATGCCGATCCCGGTCAATTGCCCATTATTATCATCATCAGCTTATGTAGTCAACTGGTGGTCATAGACTTCTCCCTTTAAATATGCGTATGAACGCATTAAAAGGTAATGATCGTAATCGCCAGTAAATTTCAGAGATTTGTCTACGTCACTCCAACGAAGGCGTCATAAGAGTGACAGAGAAATATATCCGAAATTTGCAAACTTCGGTGTTCGCGGTAGCAGGTCTGTATTGGTAATGCTTCAGACTTCCAGGAAAACTTTGATCTACTTCACTTTCGTTTTAAAAAAAAGCGGTAGGAAAATAGACTAGTTGGAGTAGTAGACCCAAACAAACACTTCCCAATGTAAAAACAAAACGAGCGCTCTTCATTTGTTTCTCAACGGTCCCTTTTTGCCGCCGCCAGAGCAAGTGGGACAAAGGGCCAACAGGTCCGCTAGATACTTTCACTGCTGACGCAACGCGCGGCCCGACTGCCAGCCGATTTTAATCGATTATTCGACATAACCTGAAAACAGGCTTCTGTCAAAAAATAATAGTACCTACAGGAAGCAAGTTTAGGAGTCAATCTATCCTTCTTAGGCTCGATTTTACCAAACATTTATTCCAAGAATAACGCTTACTCCAAAGTAATTTGACACTAGTATCTGAAGTTGCATTTAGACCAAACGAGCATTCGCTCATTCTATCCCCCACTCTACGAAATTCGTTCGTTACACAAAACGTGATTCGTCAAAATTCGTTGAATTCGTAGAGTGGGGGATAGAATGAGCGAATGCTCGTTTGGTCTAAATGCACCTTCAGATACTAGTGTCAAATTACTTAATTAATTTGACATTACTATCCGAGAGTAAGCGTTATTCTTCGAGTAAAAGTTTAGTAAAATGAAGCCTTAGGTAATAATTTACAGTGTTATAGATTAACCTAAAGGCAATCTGTAATTTTGATCCTTGAAAATATGCAGTATATATTTGTAGTGCTATAAAAATGATGTTCAAAACGATTGGTGATAAATTAAAACACGCCCGCTGGGAGTGTTATCAATCGACACGAGTTACAAATATCATTTTCCTAACTAGTGCGCAAAAACGAACTTTGCGCACGCTTCGCGCGCAGTAATTTCTCTTTTTGACGCACTTGTTATGAAAAAAAACGTCCCTTACACGTGCAAAAACTTTTTTTTAACTCGGGTGATTGTTGCCCTCGTTTCACTCGGGCTCCAACTTTCACCCTCGCCGAAAAAAAGTTTTCCCGCACTAGTTAGGAAATGTACTATGGTAATAAATTAAAACACGCTCGTTGCGAGTGTTATCAATCGACACGAGTTACAAACATCCTTTTCGCACGTGTATCATACGACATTTTCCGCGACTTCTATTAATGCTTTAAAAAGTAATAGGTATCTGTATAAATAAAACAACTAACCAATTTTCATTTTCGTTATAAATAGTCCGCAATATCTTCTGAGTAAACAAAGAAAATACAGTAAAGATTTCCTAAAAGGAGGAAAATAAACAAATACCTTGTGATTACTTATCTATCTCTGGCTTATTATTTAACGGGTCGTGGGCGGGTTCTAGCTATGGATAAGTTGCCTCTATTTTGAATATATTTTTTTTTCTAACATTAGGGACATTACCTAATATGTTACATTTTTACCTTTTATATTTTTATTACAAAATACTTTCTAAATCAGAAATGACGAGATCCGTAGGCGAACTAAAGTTACTGACATAGCCCTCCGGATTAGTAAGCTGAAGTGGCAATGGACAGGCCACATTGCACGCAGAGCAGATGGTCGATGGGGTCGAAAAGTGCTCGAGTGGAGACCACGGCTAGGCAAACGCAGCGTAGGACGTCCACCCACAAGATGGACAGACGACCTTATGAAGGTCGCCGGGACACGCTGGATGCAGGTCGCATCTAACCGGTACATGTGGAGGTCCAGAGGGGAGGCCTATGTTCAGCAGTGGACGTCTTATGGCTGCGATGATGATGATGATACTTTCTAAAACAGGATTGCGGCGGTACTAAGAATCCGTGCGACACGAAACGCCGAGAAACGTTTCCACTTAGAAACGTTTTCAAGCTTGAGTCTGTGGATCCACTGCAATTGAATATTCAAAAACCTATTTTTTTTTGTAAAAAGTCAGAAACAATACCTTACAAGTACAGTACAAGTTTCAAGATTAATTAAAGTAACTCTTAAACGGATTGCCACTACACATTGAGGGCGGATAGGACCCGCGAGTACACGGGTACCCGTGTACCCGTGTCTTAATACGTAAGAAACCCTTTTTTTTATTTAGACCAAACGAGCATTCGCTCATTCTATCCCCACTCTACGAAATCAACGATTTTCAAACAATCACGTTTTGTGTAACGAACGAATTTCGAAGAGTGGGGGATAGAATGAGCGAATGCTCTTTTGGTCTAAATTAGGGCTTGCATTCCGGAATTCCGGAATTTCGAAATATCGGAATTTCGGACCGATTTTGCTGTTTTTACAGTTCCGGAATTGACACAGCTAATATCGGAATTCCGGAATAAAAAAAAAGTGTTTTTATTATATGGATAAACATAAAATATCAACACGATTATGATAATCAGGTACAGGAATACAGGATACAAAGCCACCACAATATATATCGATAAGTAGTTCTAACCACAAATTGTGTTATGTTTTATTTTCTGTAAAATAAACTGTGTTCACTAAATACTAGGTAGTACTAAACCACGAAAACTGGCCAAGGTAAACAACGATCCTGTACCAGATTTTAATTATCAATTGGGTTGCAATTATTTACCGTTATTTTTCTTTTAGCCCTTCGATAATTATACGCATTACTTTTT
>JALPQI010023747.1:0-16102 GCA_025490895.1 Thaumatotibia leucotreta | reverse complement strand
AAGATTGTTTCTGTTCATTTGATGTCTGTCAATGAAGTGTTATTAAGACTAAAACAACAAAGTATCAAAATCGTTTTTTGAACCATTGTATAACGGTAAAATAAAAGACATTTTCTCTTAAAATAGGTAGACGGAATCCGGTAAACTTTATACGACATTTTTAACTTGGAATATGATCAGAATTCCGCTGTTAAAAAAATTCCCTTTCCTCATGGGCAGTGGGTACGTTGTATTTATATCACATATGCTTCCATTTTCCCAACAGACTGTTTGAAAAGTATTTTTCACATAACACAAATTTTCAGGTAGATTCGACTTACTTCAGAACCGAGCAGATTCCTTTTCCATCATTGATGATTTGCGACCCGTTGCCACTGTACGGACCTAGCACGCATACTATAACTCATATTTTGTAAGTATATTTAGTAGAATAGTGATAAAATAAATTACACACCTAATCATATTATTTTTTCTATTTTTACGCATATGGCTACAAAATACACCCATGTTCTAAAGCTATTTAAAACGACATAGAACTGAACTGCATAATAAACTATGTACTTACCTAAACGAAAAACCTTTCTGAAAACAAAAAACAGACAGAGGGACATGACGATTTTATGAAGATTCCGTAACTAATTTCCATATTGTTGGTATATATTAAGCGTATCCAGCGGACTCCTGCGACATTCACCGGTCCTGCGGGTGGCGCAGGACCGGTCATTGTGGCAATCTTTGGGGGAGGCCTATGTTCAGCAGTGGACGTCTTTCGGCTGATGTGATGATGATGATGATGATATTAAGCGTGGCGAGTATTCTGGCATTAGGAGGTATTGCCAGAATACTCGCCACGGTGGACAAGCGGGCTAGTAATCACAGTAGTGTGTGCAATACACAATGATGCCCCAAATGTGATCATTATGGTTTAAGAATTTATTTCTTCAAAAGAATACAATTCACTTATCTAGAGAAATACATAAGACGCCTTAATTTAATCTCTTAATAAAATCTAATTTAACAAAGTTTAGGTATGATTGATACAAAGATCGGAAAGTGTACATAATTATACTAGGCAGACATAATTTTTAATCTAGGAATTTACGTCTAGAAATATTGGTTTGACAATGTAGTATCCATAACAAAGTGGGTAATGGGTATTAGACAAACATTTAAGATTTTACCGCATAATACACATAGCAACTCGGATCTAGTCAAGCCGTTATTACGTATCGAGTTTCGATCGCTATGTTGATAGCGACTATAATAGCAATGCAATTCATTCATTTGCAGCATCATTATAGTGCATTATAGAAACTTCATTCTCTCAGTCAACTCTTCCGGCCTGAGTAGACGGGGGGCGTCCATCAGGCTTAGCACATGATTGGTGCGACAGTATGTCACCGCGAGATAGATCTCCCGTCCTTCACTAGCTATATTAACAAAAGAGGGACGGATAGACTATCTCGCGGCGAGATACTGTCGCGCCAATCATGTGCTAAGCATACTGATTAAACTGCGAATGCGTGTGGCCTGAGTGCACACCGACCAAATCCCTTATGGCCCGGCCACGACATTGGTCTAAGGCGACCAGCGGCGAGCAAATCCATGAGTTGGACCGGGATACCGATATGGGTACGAGAGCACCATACGTTTTCCGCTAAGCCGGTCGCCTTAGACCGATGTCGTGGCCAGGGCATTAGACGCTCGACGCGTCGCTGCCTGCCCCTCCAGACGCGTCGCTCGTCACTTCGCCCCGGCCATGTCATTAGTCTAAGCTAAGGCGACCGGCCGTGTGGTGACGGCAGAAATAATACATTTGTCACCACCCCATCTCCTCCTGCGGGTGTCGTAAGAGTCGACTAAGGGATTGAAGTGTCACTGACCATACTTGATTAAAGATTGATGATGGGCAGCAGCGTCATCATAGTAGACACATTACTGCGATCGCCAATCCGCTTGCCCAGCGTGGCGATTATGGGCATTTACCTCCTAATGCGTCTATACGCATATAGGTAATAGGAGAGGCCTACGTCCAGCAGTGGACTTTCATAGGCTGATGAAGTGAAGGCGACCGGCTTAACGGTAAACCATACGTGCGAGAGGTACAGAGATAGTACCGCATACCGGAAAATCGCTCCAACTTATGGATCGCTCGCCGCTGGTCGCTTTAGACCGATGTCGTGGTCAGGCCTTTAGGCCTTACACTAATAACGCCCATTAAAAAGTCGTATGTGAAATGATAATTGTGATCTTTTTACGGTAAACGTCCCACTTTGTCGGTATGGTCAGCGTATGATCTGTTGTATTTGGAACTACTCATAACTATGAGTAGTTCCAAATACAACAGATCATAACTATGAGTAGTTCCAAATACAACAGATCATACGCTATCTTTTGGTGTAAGATATATGTCTCTAAGTGCAATAGTTATTTTTTTTAATCGTCAAAGACGCAATTATTATTTTAGGAGCAGCCGAGGCTACAGTGCCAGCCAGATCGATGAGTTCTATGACAGTTACACCACCATACATGACACTTCGTACGTGCCGTCGTCCTATGTCAGGAAAATGCATTCTCTCCTGCAAGACCTGGGTTTTACATTGGAGATTCTAGTTGATATGGTAAATATTAAAAATACTTCGGGTATGTCTTTTTTTATGTTGGCACAACAAAGTGGCTCCACTCCACCTGATCGTAAGTGAAAAGTAGAGCCCAAATCGCGGCGGCAACGAACAGGAGTACAGGAGACAATCAGTAACCTGTTAGTTGCCACCACCTTGCTGGCCCACTAGATGCTTCTTCACACTTCGTTTAAAGGGTCCCAACTTATAGGTATGCGGAAACACATGTGCCGGTAAAGAATTTCCACTTTTTAATAATCCGACATATATGAAGGAATTGCCGAATTTCTTAGTACGTGTGGGAATATTTTACACGGTGAAGGAGTGACACCGCAAACCAGATTATAAATAGGATATTGATAAGAAGATTGGAATTTATCATGAAGGAACTGTAGGTGCATATGTATAGAATATCTATTCAGACTGTAATTATAGTAGGACCGGTCATTGTGACAATTTTTGGGGGAGGCCTATGTTCAGTAATGGACGTCTTTCGGCTGATATGATGATGATGATAATTATAGTGCTTTGATGTAGATTCGACTTGTAGGAGTCTTACTTGTATGAATACAGTTAATTTTATTCTGTCTTTGTTACACCAATAATCTATTGTGTTATTATTATCTCAAATATCTATTGTATTGATGAGGCAGATAAATATGAATATTATATTATTATTTAATATAAATAAGGGCAAATTTTTCAATCTCCAGTTAACTGTGCCTGTCAGATAAATTTTAGCGCTGTAATTTTTTGGCTGATAACCTATTATTAACTAACGGATATTTTTATGTCGGGACTGAAAAATCAGGCCTAATTAGAATTAGAGGAAATATTTAATATGAATAAACATGAAAATTTAGAAACGTCAAGACGCTCGAGCGGAGTGTGCGACGCCGCGTGAGGCTTGATGTCCACGTTACACAAAAAACTACAGTAGGTACCCGGCGATAAAGTTTGCACATCAGTCTTTGGAAATAGACAAATCATATTGCATAAATTAGAGAGGGACAATGCTCTTTAAAGCCGAGTCTCTTTCCAGAGACCGATGTGCAAAGTTTATCGCCAGGTACTGTTACAAACGAGTGACCTAAGTGCGTTCACTTTGTAAACTCACGCCCTATCAAATACTACCAAGACTTCAATCACCTGCTTATCCTCTATCACATCATCATTTCATCCTCTTATCACTACTGTTCTTCCCGCTCTATTACAAAGTTGAACGCAAAGCGTATACCAGTAGCGCGGCCCGTTCAACGAACTGTTCATATCCCAAGGGGGGATGGTTTTAGTCCGTAGGCGAGTGGGGATGGCATTCCATTTTCGGGCGGTCTGCCATTGCCTTGCCAGTCGAGTCGGGCATGCCACCAGGACCGGCCTGGTGGTATCCAATGAGGATTTCCTCCTCTCCGTAAATAAAAAAAATCGCTTGGACGCTCCATGCGCCGCCATACACGCCGCTCGACGCCGGACGCGCCGCTCAACGCTCGCCACTCACGGCTCGCGCACTTACAATTCAACATTTTTTAACAGTTCAAGAAGCCATGCGATGTGACCTTGGTGAGTTGTCGATGGCGATCTGTAGACTACAAATGCTCGGATATATTCCTCGAGGTTGTCACTGTCGTTGGCCACTGCTGCCAGTTTGATGTCGTTCATTTCAAGTAAGTAATTATGGCACTGTCAGCCTTACCCCCTTATACATGAACATTTCCTAACTTCAAAGCCGCTAAGTATTATTAGACCCTTTTTATCTTACATTTTCTTTCTTTCTCTATTATATTTTTTTATGGCAATTCGTTAGCTGGTGGGATCATAATGATTAAAAGTGCAAGTTTGTTTGTTCAGTCTTTCCTTGGTCATTATGTTTACAGATTTGCTGTTGCCAGGGATGTAAGCATTTTATAAGGAGAGGATAATCAAACACTTTTATTAATACAATTAATTATTGTTTAAGTTTGAAATTTAAATAAGGCAGTTTTTACAGTTTATTCTTTCAACTCCATTCCGGCAAAAACTCAAATACCTACTTTAAAAAATCAAATACTTTAAGAACCTCTGAGATATCGCTATAAGTTCATAAACAAACTATTTCATTTTGCAACTAGTTTAATTTTGAGGGCTGGAGAATATGATTCTCCTTTTTTTGTAATCACGCGTTAGTGAATTATTGGAGTTATGACCACTTTAAAATCATGTAAGCTTCGCTTCCGGGTGACTAATAAAAGTTTACGAACAGATAATTGTACAGCTAAAGATGAAAATAGATTTTGAAACTCAAAATGAAACTAGAAACACTGTAACGCTAACAAATACCAACAAATATTGCGCTGACAGGAAATTACCAACAAGATATTTTAAGAGATGGCAATGTGAATGACATCCCTGGAATTGAAAACGTATATATGCTACAAGTGAAGTAAGCCCTCATAGGGACTATACTTGTAAACTAGTTTGACACTTGCAAAAATAGATTTCCTATTCTTCTATGTGTTTTTGTTGTGTTGTGATTGAATTATGGATCGATACTTAACCCTTTATAGGGCACTGGTCTCAAAAGCGACCACCCTGTAGCACTATCTTTTTGTATTTTTTTTGTACAGAATTTTTCGTACTATATATTGGCGTTGAGGCTTGAACTCACGATTTTTTTGAGTCTTGCTCGTTAAAGGGGTGGCAAAATATTTTAAATAAAGAAATAAATATAAATGTTTTGGGACATCTTGCACAAATCAACTTGGTCCCACGGTAAGCTAAAACTCCCGAGGGGAGTTCTCTGTGGGAGGTCTATTTTCGCTACAAAGCGGAAAAATCACGGGATCGGCTACGAGCGTAGCGCGTAGCACTCGTTGGCCATGAAAGTGTTAAGGTTTGTGATGTGGTAACCAAACGACAATATATTATAATAGAAATATACATATAGATACGTAAATACATTGACAGCCATGACCAAGGAACAAATATTTGTTATAAATAAATACACAAATAATACCCTCGAAGGAATTTAAACCCGGAACCTCCAGCTTTGTAGGCAGGGTCACTACTGAGGCTGACATCTCTGTCTTGAGAGAAGTTTTTTGGTTAAATTAACCCTGAAAAGAAAACAATAATAATTCCACTTCATGAAGAAAGTTTTTTTCCAAAGTCAATATTTTCCGAGATAATCACTACAGAAGAAAAAAAAATTGATCCGTAGATTTAAAAAATATGAAAAAAATCATAAATAGTGGGCTTATAGAGTGCTTTAAAATAAAACTATTTCGAACATAATCGGACCAGCCATTTTTGAATGACTACGGAACCCTACACTGAGCATGGCCCGACATGCTCTTGGCCAGTTTTATTTGATTTTGACGTCTCCCGCCCGACTTTGATTATTAATAAAATTGTGTTTGACTAAGAATATTTCTCAAACTTACAATTTTATTTGAAAATAAGTGTGTGGTCGTAGAAAAAGTATTGTATGCAACATTGTATAATTGAGTCAAAAAATGCTCGTGGCGTCTTTACGATAATAATAATTTTCGGCTTCGCCTCAAATTGTTACCCACGCCACTCACTTTTTTTGACCTCTCTTTAAACAAGGGTTGTATAAAATACTATTAACGTATTGCGAACAGTCAAATAAAATCGAAAAGTCCATCAATGATTGTTTCTTTTCAGGAAATCCGCTCCTAAAAGCGCGAAGTTCGTTCCTGGCAACACAATTCCCGAAGGGCTTGAGCTCACATTAAATGGCGTCAAAGCTTATCCAAATGGAACTGTAACAGATGGCCCTGTTTTGGTAAGAAGGGATTCACATCAGTATTTCAGTTCACGCTGGGGCCTTGGGGACCCAATGCGCGCCGTCTATACAGAGACATAGCCTCACGCCTAATCGATGCTACTGGTGACCAGAGGGCTGGTCAATATTTCGCTCAGCGAATAAGCATGGCCATACAACGTGGCAATGCGGCCAGCCTTCTGGGCACACTGCCCATTGGCAGCGATTTGGGCGAGATTTTTTATTTGTAGGTTCCTTTAATTTATATGTCTTTTTTATATTATTGTGTGTCATTGAATATACTATTCAGTAATAAATATTTACTACCGTTCACTGCAGGATGTAGATCTCTCTTGTTAACTATGCACACATCACATCATCATGACCTACCTCAGTTTACTGCTGGCCGTAGACCTCTCCTATTAACTATGCATAAGGACGCATTAGGAGGTAAATGCTCATAATCATCACGCTAGGGTTGGCAATCGCAGTATGTGTCCATTATAATGATGCTGCTGCCCATCATCAATCTTCTATAAACAGTGGACTGAGATAGACTCATGATTATGTTATTTAAATGTAAATTAAATAAAACTAATTATTTGAAGTGACCTCACATCACAACGTGGTCTTGGTCGTAGTTTTAAGACATATTCGGGTCAAGTGTATGGTCTGTGGCACTTTAATCCCTTAGTCGACTCCTACGACTCCCATGGGAAGAGTTGGGGTGGTAACAAATGTAATCTTGCTGCCGTCACCACGTGGCCAAGAAAATATTATGCTGTTGTTGAATTATTACTGAATGGAATGGTGAACTTTGACTTCTTTCAGCCGATAAGGAAGATTACGTCGTCTGTATTTGTTTTTACTTGAAATAGCAAGCAATCGGGAAATAAATCCATTGTGTACCTCACAATGGATTTGGGTTTGGCTTTGTTGATCTATTGTCGACAGAAATCCCAAATGCATTACCTGCCAAACAAAATATACTTACAGTGAATAAAGACTACGAGTATTTTACAAAGTTACCTCAAACAGCTTGAGTAATCAATAATGACCCCAATAATAGTACATTGTGTATCTAGGGAGGTGCATCAGTATTACTAACGAGAGTGTTAGAAGCCCGACGCCGCAGGCGGAGGGCTTTAAATGACTCGAGTTAGTATGCCTCTTACCGACCGTGATGCATACAATGTTTTTCATAACACTTGCAGACAAAAAAATAAGTTATAATATAAGACACATATATTTTTTAGAAAATAATTTTCTATTACTCCCGCGATGCATGCAAGCAATGGCGCGCTTAGAAAGCAAGTGCGATTAAAATATTTTTTCATAAATATGCTTCATAGAATGATTCTGATTTATTTTTCTATACAATATAATTTAGGACGCAATGTACCGCCACATCATCACAACTGTCCATATATTCGATTCTCTTAGGCCAGCCGTACACTTGTAAGTTCTTACGTAAGTTATAGAGAAGGAGCTATACTAGGGAATGAGATAGTGATATTCACCTCTCATTCCTTAGTATAGCTCCGTCCCTATAACTTACGTAAGAACTTACAGGTGTACTAGCGCTCTGAGATAAGGGTTCGCGTTACTGACATTGCTGCATGGCAAATTTTCAACTTACGTGTAAGACTAACTTCAAACTTCAAATGATGTGAGAATATCAGTTTATTTGAACTAAGTAAGGAAACTAAGTAAGTACTAAAAACACGAACATTTAGTTACCCACTCACAGAATTAGATTTGGATAGAAGAAACAAGTTCATTAATTTGTGTGGCGGCCGACCGTGTCAGATTTTGTACTGAAGTTGTTACTTCAGTTACTTGCCTATGATTTTAAATATGTCTCAGGCCCTTGATTACGAGTATTCATATTTTTTGTGTTGTTGCAATTATTAATGTTTTTAAGCGGTTTTTGTTCACTTCAACTTACAAAATTTGACGCCCGAAAGCTGCAAGCTGCGATTAAAGACGGACAACTCAGTGGATTTCACTGAGTTCATTTGACACGCTAAGTAGATACGTTTGCTTGATCTATGGTATATCTGTGTACCCACCCATTTGCTTTTGGTAATGTGGTTACCAACTGCGACTCTTATTTTACATAGGAATAAAGCTCAACCAAAATTTCAAAGCAAATGAGTGGTTACGGTTTGAGGTAATATTGTAATAATAAAAGCCAATAAAAAAAGAGCCAAAGGTTTTTCACGATATTATCGAACCGGGTTACTCACGTATTTAAGTCGATGAAAGCTGCGTCGGGCTTTGGCCGAGGGTGCTCCGGACGAGGACCCTCTTAATGAGTCGAAACTTGTCGAGCAATCATCGACTTAAATACGTGAGTAACCCGGTTCGATAATATTTTAATTATGTTCTCACGATATAAGTCTCACGTTATTTATAATTCTAAAAAAGAATCGGTTGCTGTAGATCCGAAGTTGAGTATTATCAAACCGCGATCAGAAGTATTGCTGTTGACACAACATTTACCAAAAAAAGTTGTTTATAGATGTAGTGAGTGATTAGGTAATCATTAGTATTTTGTCTGTAAGTCTCTTTAAAGTATGAATATAGATACACTGTTGTGTCAATACTTTCAAATTTACTTCTGATCTTGGTTTGATAGCGATGATATTGCGTATTCTTAGAAACACGAGATATATTTCGATATTTCAGTTGTATATTTTCGATGTCGGCAACAAAGTGACTATGATGGATAGTTCCTTATCGTTGGCGTCATCCAGCTATTTCGAAGTGAAAATCGAGATTTTAGCCATAGACTCCTCACCGGAGGTTAAAGCGCTGCCTCTGAAGACGAGAAAATGCGCCTTAAGTACCGTAAGTTTACATACAGGGTGGTCATGAGTATACCGACAGACTTGAAAGATATATTCCTGACCATATTTTGAGACTTTGTCATACGAACTTTACTGGGTTCGGCTTAGTTTCGGCATGTACGAGTATGTCAAAAACTATGACATCATAACTCACTGAAAAGTACGTGTACATTTGTACAATTATATTTTTTAAATTATGAGTTTTCATCATCACGTACCCATTGTTTGGCGTTAGAGAAGTTTGCAAAATATCCTTAACCCCTCGTCAGTGACGACAATAATGGCGAAAAGTCGTTGTCTGTGGAGCCCAGTTCGGGCCTTGTCACAGACAAGGATTGCCAGGCGACCGAGTGCTAAGAAACTGCACGCAAAACGGCTCTTTCGCACAACGGCTGCTCAAGGCCAAGTTTTCTATCTGTCCTATTTCACTAGCTACACACCTCAATGAGTATGCAAGAGACAGGTAGGTATACATTAGTCAGCTTTATTACTCAATGTCCAAATCGGGCTTCGCCAGAGATACGGGCGGTATCGGGCTTCGCCACAGATGCGGGCGGTTAATAAAATGTTAAAATCGGGCCTCGCCACTGACGAGGGGTTAATAAAAATTAAAAACCACTTTCACTGCTTCAACAAATTTAAAATATAAAAAAACCTACACCAGCTTAGTTTGTGCGAGTACCAACGCGTTTGTTTCATACATTTTATCGCTACTGACCGAGATGCACCTCTACAATTAACTTTTCAGGATCGAGGTCTCGGGGCAAGTTTTTACCAAAAATGTATTTCAACTCTGGTAATGAGGAACGTGGTCAATTATTGCAAATGTCTCCCATTCATGTATACAGGTAAGGATACGATTAATCTTTTCTTCGGTTACCGCGAGGATTACACGTGAAATAAAACGGACCCGCATCCGCAGAACACGAACCCTGTAAAGTGTTCGGAACGTCGGAATGAAGTTAAAATTAGTTAATATAGGTACGAGAGTTTATCCGTTTTCATAGTTTTATTTCACGATTAATGTTTTTCTACCTCGCTTTATCCAGGGCTTTCCTACTACCTTTCGGTCCTCCACTTTACACTATCTTGGTCATCTTTAACTACTAGCTACTAACGACAAGCGGCAAAAACGACCACTCTCGAGCATTTCCGAACACACCATTCGGACACCGCGGGCGGCGGGCCGATACGACCATGGCCTAAGCCCGTCTATGCTCATGTCAGCCTTCACAACATCTAGCCATCGCTTCTTTGGTCTGCCGTGCGGACGAGGGTCGTCAATGGCTAGGTTAAGAAAAAAAAATACTGCGTATTTCTACCCATAATTGAAGTTAAACATGTCGTATGAAGTTTGGCGTTTTTTTAATCGTTTGACCGATAAATGCATTTTGGGAAACAATTTTGTTACTGTGTTGTCTTAGTCTTGTCACACTTAATTGACAGACAATGAAACCTTTTATTTTCTAGCATATGTAAAAAAGTGCTTTATTGCGATATTTGTATTAATAAAATACTTTTTTATGTAGCAAGGCATTCGATTTTTTTGCAGATTTGTCCAAACTTATATAACTTCCTTGCTTTTTTTAGCACCGGGAATAAGTATGCTGTTAAAAATGCCCTTTTCTCATGGGCACCTTGTATAATTATATCGATGTTAGAGTTTCTAGCTTTGGATTGCTATATTAATACATTATCTCGAATTAATTAAATGGTGTGAAAGTAATAATGATTCTTAATAACAATAGGTAGCTTGCAGCAATGGACGTTGATTTATTGGAATGTCTTGATTTACAAGAATATCGTAAAGATTTATGATCCGTTGCAATAGATTATTACAATTTATCTATTTTGTGCCTGTCAGCTGATTCAAATACTAGTATTTACTTGTATGATTGAATTATGATGAATTTAGTTTTTGACTTAAGAAGTATACTGAAAATTTTTGTTGCCGTGACTAGTAAGTCTAAGTATGAAGGGATTTATATTTACCTATATGCATAAGTATGTACTGATATATATACGTGTAGTATCAGAATTGGGTTAAAATTCTTTTCGTTGCTTTTCATAGCACTCTGTCACGCTTCTAGTTGCTGCTTCGACTTAGTATATAAAAATAATCCGGTACACATTTCTTTTTCGCGGTAGTTTTTAATCCATACATCAGAAATTGGAAACAAAGCATTATCTCACACAAAAATCACCACTGCGTCACGTTTTTAAGGACACAAAATAAGACAACAAAATGAATTTTAACCCAATTATCGCCTAGTCCTACCTGTTACCTACTAGATGTTCTTAGGTTATGGCTTAATTGGCGTGTGTAAGACAGTCCTGGAATTCTATTTAATCATAAAACAAAGAGTAGTAGCTTTGCCATTATCTTGTGTTCTTTTGTAAGATGGAATATAATTACAACCCCAGGCTGTTACAAAATCAAGTGAAATGTTTCTGTTATTTTTTGTTCCTTTGTTTCCTCGTGTTCCGTGTAATTACACAAAAATATTTGAATTGTTAAAACTTTATGTTAAAACGACGCTTTTTGTCCTGTCCGGCCAAAGTAGATGTTCCATGGATGCGTTGACAATATCTATAAAAGAGTACGAAATGAGTACCTACCTGAAATGAAATAAAATTATTCATTACTGAATATGGGTTAGTCATTTATAAACAGGTAAGTTGGTGTTAAAAGCTGCATTTTGCACATGATCTGCCTTGTCAGGCGTGCAAAGTTCGGTCTTAGAATGAAATTCGTAATAAAATAATATCATGAATTATTAAAAAAAATAACATACTAAATACGACGATAATATTGATTCGAATACTTCGAATCAATATTATTTTTACATTTTCACATAGCATGAACTTTACATAGAATGTCTATATAATTTCATTGTGTAGATAATCTTTAATAGAATAAAAACATCGATCTAATAACCAATTGTGCAATTGTTTTTGCCTGCTGCTGTCCGTCTCGGTGGACGCTTTTTACGAAGCTATGCCCAGTTTTTGTATCTGGAAACTTTCCCCTTAGTAAAATTGGGAAATTATCTGGGACGACCCATAACTAATTTGCGGTCACTGGATGTTGTTTTCATTTAGAGTGAGACAGGGTGCTAGAAATAAAGTGAGAGTGAGACTGTTCATTGTTCCCCTCGTTAGAGTAATTAGCTGCAGATTGGCACAATATTTTGTAGTTTCAAACCGATTTTTGTATTTTCGTTCATATTTGAAATGGATATAATGTTTTACGTAAACTCCTTTTTCAAAATTACATAGTCATGCCGCGGGCGGCAATAGATTTTTTCGTACAGATGGTGTATTTTTAGGCTCTAGTGCGAGAAGTGTGTCATTTTACGTCAGGTTTGAAACTTCGGAGGGCCCATCTGTACGAAAAACGTCGTACGAGACACGTGCAAAAACGAAATTCGTAACCCGTGTCGATTTAAAACACTCCCTATCGGTCGTGTTTTAAAACATTGCCACTCGTTTCGAATTTCATGTTTTTCACACTTGTGTCGTAATGTACTATTAGTTCACTGTAATATGTTTTAGGCGACTAAAATGAAAAATTAATACTTGTTATTATCCTGCCTGATTTTTTATTCCCCATTAATATTTTAGAGTCGGTCCCTCAGTAAAAGTTCATCATCATGACCTCAGAATTAACCCCCTAAAGTTTGGCCGGTGAACAAAAAATCACTTTATAAATACATTATAGGTACTTGTTCTTTCTTATAACATTTTAAAACCTCACGAACTAATTTGTACCACAGATTTCTTATCTGGTTGTATTAACATAATTTCATGACTATACATCGTGCGATTTTGAAAATAAGAACGTAGTTAACAATTCTAATGAGAATTGAGGTTGCTGTAGACTCTTAAGGATAGGCACTAAATATATTTAAATATTTATCAAACGGGTTATTCACGTAATTTAAGTCGATAATTGCTCGACATGTTTCGATCCATTTAGAGGATCCTCATCATGCACTAGATAAAATTGACTTAAGTTAAGTTTCAAACTTATGTTTCAGCTGAAGGTTTAGCTGTAGAAGAATACCCGACCTGTACTTGGGAGAGATATTTGTGTATACAACCACAAAGGGGTAAGTAACATTGTTTTAAACTTTCCCGATCACCCATATTTTAACGACATGTGGGTCTTAATCGCGTAAACTTATTTTTAATGTCATCCTGACGTTTCGGGCATGACGTTACACCCGTGGTCGCAGCCAGACTCTCTGGATATCAGATCAGGATAATATTCACAGTAAGTTTACTCGATTAAGACCCACATGTCGTTAAGATATACAGGGTGGAAAGGGACGACGTTCCTTCCCGCTACCGACCGAGTCTACCAAGCATTACGATGAACTATCAATATAGTACCAACACGGAAATATTAAAAAAAAATGTAACCCCTCAT
Organism: Thaumatotibia leucotreta; assembly: GCA_025490895.1. NCBI lineage: Eukaryota > Metazoa > Arthropoda > Insecta > Lepidoptera > Tortricidae > Thaumatotibia > Thaumatotibia leucotreta. Next base: position 2,434 of record JALPQI010023747.1, on the reverse strand, counting down.
ACAAAGTGAGTGATTAGTTAGAGTTCAATAGTATGGAAAAATACCTAAATATTCCATGCACGCTTTCGATGTTGGTCCCATACTGAAAGTTCATCGTAATGGTTAGTAGACTCGGTCGGTAGCGGGAAGGAACGTTATCCCTTTGTGTATCGTGTGCCAGTAATACGAAAATAATATAAACATACCAAAATAACTGATTTAATCACCACACAATCCTAAAAACTTGCATTATACTTCATAATCAATCAACAATATTTCTGAATGCAGAACACAATCTTGATCGTATCACTTAAAACCTTAAACCTTGAATTCACATAATTTTTTTGTAAAAAACATTGATATTTATTAGTATAAACAAAATTAAATATCTGAACGTAATTCTCATCATCGTCAGCCTATGATAGTCCACTGCTGGACATAGGCCTCTCCTATTAACTATGCGTATAGACGCATTAGGAGGTAAATGCCCATAATCGCCACGCTGGGCAAGCGGATTGACGATCGCAGTAATGTATCCAGTATGATGACGCTGCTGCCCATCATCAATCTTGTAGAATGGTCAGTGACACTTCAATCCCTTAATCGACTCTTACGACACCCGCAGGAGGATTTGGGGTGGTGACTAATGTATTCTTACTGCCGTCCACACGGCAAGTTCTTAGTATAAACAATATTAAATATCTGAATGTAATCTATATATATAAACGGCAATGTCCTGACTGACTGACTGACTGACTGACTGACTTAAATCAACGCACAGCCCAAACCGCTGGTTCTAGAGAGTTCAAACTTGGCATTTAGATTCTTTATAATGTCTAGAGGCACACTAAGAACGGATTTTTGAAAATTCCTCCCTTAAAGGGGTTAAATGGGGGGCTAAAGTTTGTATGGGGAAACAAGATTAGTTGGGCTATTTTATTCGAAACTTCACATAAATGTTCTCAACAATAAATAAGTAAACACGTGTTTCAGGTTTTTTGAAAATTCATTCCCTATGGGGGTTAAATGGAGGGTTAAAGTTTGTATGGGGAAATAAGATTAGTTGGGCTATTTTATTCGAAACTTCACAGGAATGCTTCTAATAATAAATAAGTAAACACGTGTATCAGGTTTTTTGAAAATTCATTTCCTATGGAGGTTAACCCTTAACCAAGTTGTGATCTCACAGCGACCACTTAGCAAAAGATTTTTTTCAGACGAGCAAAATGTTTGCAGCGGTCACAAAATGTCATTGACGTATAGTCTTTAAACTGACAGATTTCTGACGCACCCAAAATCGATGTGTCAGAACAAATTTCTTTGACGTTTTAGTTGTCAAATTCAAAAACCGAAAAAGTGGCAGATTTAGTGTGTTGCTCCAGATAAATACTATTATTGTGTCGAAAAAAATTACGGTCAGTGCTATGTGTTGATTTATTTTGGTAGTAAATAAGGTAATGTAAGTGTAGTATGTCATTAATGGTCACAGTAATAGTTTTTTACTTAAAATTTTTGCTCTTAAAGTTTGTGGGCCCTATATGACCTCTGCCCGTTTCGGTTGGGTACAAGTGGTTTGTATGTGACCACTGCCCGGCTGGGCATTTATGTGAAATTTAAGGGTAAGTTCATTACTGTACACCATGTAGGTCCACCCACTAAACATCTCAAGACTTACTGTAAGTATGTAATTATAAGTTAGTTTTGAAGCGGATTTTGCTAAATGGCGTTTAAATATAAAAATAAATATCCTTTTTTCTTACTTTTATTGTGGTCTTATTGTATCCATAATTACATGTAAACATAAAAACTACCCCTTAAAACTTCAATGTATCACCAGCAGGGCAGTGGCCACATACGGAACACGTGGACCTCCTGGTGACGAGCACAAGGCGGATATTGACCACCGGGTTTTTTTTTGGAAATAATGTTTCTAAAAAAAAAACAAGAAATTAGTTTTTTATTGACGCTATTATCTACCGAAATCAGGATACGAAAGTGAAAAAATCGCCAGTCCTGTTTAAGGGTTAAAAAAAGGGTTAAAGTTTGTATGGGGAAATAAGATTAGTTGGGCTATTTTATTCGAAACTTCACATTAATGTGTCTAACAATAAATAAGTAAACACGTGTTTCAGGTTTTTTAAAAATTCATTTCTTATGGGGGTTAAATGGAAGGTTAAAGTTTGTAAGGAGGAACCAGATTTGTTGGGCTATTTAATTCAAAACGTCATAGAAGTGTTGTTGCCAATGAAGAAGTAGGTACTTATCTACATACCTCTACCATGTTATATAGTACGAGTATTTTACCTCGAGTACTTGTATTAAAAAAAAATACTCCTAAGGGGGTAAAAATGGGGTTGAAAGTTTGTATGAAAAAAAGTTTAGTTTTAGATTAAGAAATTTCATATTGCGTAAACTAATTTTGAATAAAAATCTAAGAAAAGTAATTCCAGGATTT
>JALPQI010023746.1:0-24103 GCA_025490895.1 Thaumatotibia leucotreta | reverse complement strand
CGTCGAAACTTTAGGTTCATGGGGCCCCAGTGCACGCAAATTATTTGCTGAGATCGCGAAACCTCTGGTTGACGTAATTTAAGACCGAAGTGCTGGCGACTTCCTCGCACAACGCATCAGTATTGCGATACAGCGAGGAAATGCCGCCAGCATCCTCGGTACAATGCAACAAGGGCCAATCTTAGATATAGGTTAGGTTAAGTAGATTCGTTAGATTTAATCTGTGTACCTACATAAATCGTAGTTTTATAGAAAGAGTTGTATGTTGCGGGCAATTCTCTGAGCGTTTCAACCGTCGTGACTTCGGTGGTAACTTTATTACGCGTGGATTTCTCATATTTTTTTGGATATATTTATAGACGTAGTGGACCAAGGTATCCAAAAAAAAAGAGATTGCCCACGAAAACGCATAATAATGTTGTCACCGAAGTCACGGCGGTTGAAAGGAGTAATACCCTTGTAATAAAAGATTGTAATTGTATATGCGAATTTTAATATAAAATTTTAAAATAATGATCGAGATAACCATAGATATTCTCCAGACTTTCAGTAAAAAAATATTTATCTATATCTTCATTTCTAATTATATCATAGGGTGTAAATTTAAATATGGGAGAAGCCATTAATAAGAGAATATTAACTATGTCGATAATTTCCTCCTTGACACAGTGCATCTCCTGTAGGTACATAATTAGGTACTTACATATTTATTTCTCATATAGTTACCATCGGCCGCACTGATAGCTGTCCTGATTAACCCTATGCCTTTTGTAGTAATAATAAGGTCCCCTGATGTGTGGATAAGAGTGTTGCTGTTTGTACAGTGAAAGTCTTAAATACTGTAATAAATAAAATGTATTGAAAGTAATTAGGTAGTAAAATTAGTATTACAAACAACATGTCGGACAAATCGAAAAGTAATTCAAATACTTTATCTGTCATAATTTCCTGTTTTAATTAAAATAAGAGTACGTACAACATATACGATATTATAGACAGTTGAATAACTCCGACATTTGTTTCTTGACCACAAGCTATTTTGATTATAATTAACCTAAAAAAACAATATCTGTGAGAATCAGGTGATACATTTTATTTAAGAACACTTCATTTAAAAATATCTTCTATATAACCTACCGCTTGGATGTCTAGCAAATTTCATGTTTTTTGGACGCATTCGTTTACCGCTTGTGATGACGATGAGTATGAATCGACGTTCACTTTTTCTTTAATTTAGTCCATGTAGGCAGGTCCTCTTTTATTTTTTGTCTTATTTTTTTTATACATTTATATTGTTCGTTGTATCGTAACTGGTGGATAAATTTTCCTCTTCTGCAATCGGTAATTATAAATAAGTAAAATATGTAATAAATTCATACAAATCGACCTAGTCTCACGGTAAGCACAATTAAGGTATTTGTTATGGGTACTAAGCGAAGATGTATAAAATAGATAGGTACATGAAAACCAACCATGACTGATTAACAAATATTTTACACAAAAAGATGATCGGGATTCGAACTCGGGACCTCCAGCTTTACAAGCGGAGCCACTTCCCCACCGATTGAGCTACGAAGGCCGTCATGTTATAGAGTTTTCATGATTCACTTTTGTTATTTCACTATATCCAGTACCTCTTTGGTTGAATGAAAATCGAACAGTCAAGCTACTGATTATTATGACTGTGTGTTAACTGTCACTCAGTCTAATGCGCATGCGATTGACTTGTCAAGCGTGATCGATTACGTGCTAATTAAACGAACCGTTAAACTACGGGTCGTGTGAGAAAGTAAAAGTTGCACTTCAAGCTACTGTCTATTTCTCAACTCTACGTCTATTAGAATAAAGCTCAGCACTAGTCAATTAACTGTAATATTTTTACTGTGTTGATGATACTGTAGTGATTGGTTGTGGGCTTTATGTGTAAGGGAATAAGGGTCAAGAATGGTTAGTTACTTGTTTTGCGGTAGCTGCCCGCAAAACATCCGTACCTAAATGACCGAATGTTTTCTATTGCAAGTTGTTATTGATTACATCGTATGATGCAAAGATTGTATACCATACGTCAGTAAAAAAAAACGAACCCAAAAACTTGCATTTACGAACTTAAAACCTTAAATCTTGAGTTTATATACCTACATTGTTAATAGAATTTATATTTATTAGTATTCACGTAAAAATATACCTATCTGCGAATATCTGTGTCAGTTTTCAAGAAATGAACAAAGTTCTAGTAAGTTCTTTTCGTACCAGTGACTTAGCGCCCCTGTTTTGGAACTCAAATCTTCAGTTCGGCGACCTTTTACTAGTCCATTACAATATCAATAAACTTCCAAATACAATAAAATTTCTATATGTTATGCTCAGTCCCAATGAATAGTATGAATAATTTATTATAACAGCTGTTTGGACCTCATGCGTTAGTGCCGCCTGGTGGCAGAAAAATATTGAAAACCCTCACCCTCATTTTACAAAATTAGTAATGGTTTTAAGAATATAGGTACATATAAAAAATAATATTCACAAAACTAAATTCGCGTATTTATTTTGACAATTCGTTGGACCTTACACAGTGCTGCCATCTCACCCCATAGTTATATAAAAAGTATCAAAAACCCTCATTGTTTACGTTACAAACGGGTGCACTTACGGCCTTCTGCCCCGGGCGTGCGCGTGAGTCAGTCACCTCCGGCCTTGCGCGCGCGCCGAGGCCGGCGGCTCCGGCCCTTATATGGGACACTGGGCGCTTCCCGTCACGTGGTCTAACTTGGAGCATTTCACCAATTATAGTGTAGCTAGAAAGAAATGTGAGAATGGAAGGTTCGTTATAGCTGATTAAAATACAGCTGACATAACAGCTTAATTTAGCAATTATAGAACTTATTGCGAAATTTGACCGGTGGTTGCTAAGACCGAGTGGCCGAGGGGTACAGGCATCAGCCGCGAAAGCTGAGTACGTGGGTTCGATCCCCACCTCGGACATAGGTGATCTTGGTCGTTTTTCTTTGGTATATGACATCTAATAATTATTTATAATTTAGCAATTATATTTTATGTGTACAATCTACCTGAGGAATTTAACAAAAATAAGGATTCAAAATAAATAAATAAATAGTTATCACGCAAGCACTGATGGAGATATAAGGTACTCTAGTCAAGTAGAGGAAAGATTGGGTAGGGCTGCGCCATCGTTTAGGCCAAAGAAGTTTTTGAAGGAGTTAAATAGAGAGAGTTTAAAATAATACAGCTTAATTTATGACGGTACAAATACAAATAAAAATAATTTATTCGTGGCAAATATAGCAAGCATGACAGGACAAAACAAAACAGACAGATTCAGCATTTAATATTATACTACTTATGATGATACCGCTTCTAATCGTTTATACAGCGTGTTTTTCTTCATATGCTATAACTTTAAGGGAAGCTTCTTTAGGTCAAATATAATTAATTTCTCTAAGAAACTAGTGTTTTTAACTCTTACCGTTATTGAGTTATTAAAAAAATAAGTTTAATCACTGCACATGTGTATTGCAACCTTTATTACATTCTAATGTTACTTATTTTGACATGTGCCGTCAGTCACCTGAGATTAACTTTAATTTTATTCTTAAGGTTCTCTCACACTTACCATGTCATTTATTATGTATGGAAACAAAAAAAAATATTTTTTATCGAATTTTCCAAAAGCCGATATACCAGACAACTTCTATTAATGGCCCAAGTAACCTGTCTAATTTATCGCAAATCGAAACGAACATCCTGTATAGTCCATTCAGTATCGTATTGCGATATTTCTTATGGCTTATGATGGTCCCGTTTTATCCATTTATCGTACTATGCGTCACTTTCGCACTCGCATAGTTAGAACGTGATGGCAATAACGATAAACGATTAGACGCGGTACCATCATAAACCTGGCGAATGGTGGTCTCGTTTTTATCATTTATTGTGCTATGTATCCCTTTCGCTTTGTATACTTGTTAAAACGTGACAGAAACGACTACAATTAATGAACTCTGGACCATCTTAACCCTTAAATTGACAAAAATTACGTCCCTTGTGTGGCACGAATGCATAATTTCAATTTCAAATCAATGCTATTAAATTATCGATTTGTAAAATTATTGTTACTATTAATATTTCACATCTATCATAATTACAGAGATCGGACAAATGTGCGTCATTGTTCGCAATAATGTGGACATGACCTCAAAGTTGATTAAATAAATAATATAACGAATAATTTATTGAAATTTGATTTTGAAGGTTTTAGGTGACTATTTACAAAGGTTTCCCTAGTTACCGGTGTTAAATAGGTAAATTTTGAAAATGATTAAATGATTAATTATTCAATCAAATTTGGAGTCATATCCATAATATATTATTGGGAACAATTACGTATATTTTTCCGATCTCTGATCATAAATAATATAACAAACACTCCTTTCTATTTACCAGTTATCAACCGGATATACGAGGGCTGTTCCGAAAGTTTTTAGTTGCTCCGGTTATATTCATGCGATTTCAATAAGACTTACACCATTTTGAGGGATATTTCAATGACGCTTTAGGCGGTGTAAATTTGTTTCAGTAAAGATTTTAGATATTTTTATTATTTTGTTTTACTTAGACGTGTCGTGCCTTACTCCAATGACCATGATTACCGGTTTTTAAGAGACTTTTTGAATGAGATGCTATTGAACATCATTCGCTTAAAAAAATATTTTATTTTATAGGTACTAGTAATTGAAGATATTTCCGTAATTTTTAAGTACAAATTACGTGATATCTTTTACTTTCATCATAAATGAGTAGGTATCGAAAAAAATCGTAAACTCTAAAATTGGAATTACGAATATTGTAAAAATCATCGTTCAATCAATAATCATTGTTCTTCAATTGTAATTAAAAAAATGCAAAATGAACTAAATTATTTATCCCGGGTATACTTAAGGACGGTTTTCAAAGATTTTTATACAAAATATGCTTCAATGTGTCAAAAATGGCCAATTTTTCCATACAATGTTAAATTTCATACAAAACAGCTTTTTGTAAAAGAAATATAATAAAAAAACTATTCCCATTACATGCATAAATTTATTAACCATAATAAGTATTAAAATGTCCCTTACAATGATATAAATTTAATTTAAATCGCATGAATAGAACCGGAGCAACTAAAAACTTTCGGAACAGCCCTCGTATCCTTCAAAATATGAAAACTATTTGATCTTACAAATTGATTTCCGCCTGCGTCGTATTGATATAACTTAATTTATCATTATTATTGCAATTATTCCAGATCACAGATAAGACGTTATCATTTGTAAACTGTAATGTGACTGTAGCCTTGCTGGCGGACAATCGATTATTGTAATGATTATTGATTATTATGATCGTGGGACTGAGATCTAACACTTGTCGGCTGTAGTGGTCAGTATTGACAGCCTAGTGACTGTCTGAGAAAAACTGGAGGTCCTAGGTTCGATTCTCGACTGATGAAATCCCAATTATTTTCAATCTATAAACTGTCTCGTCTATTTATAATCTATATCGTTTTTTTTTCGGAATAATCAATAAAAGTTTCCAATTTAATTTTCAACTCTAAAACAACACGAATTAGATCTAATTTTCACTTATACCAGGGGGGTTACCATGACGTACTAATGCGTGTCAGTATAGGTCGAGAGAAAGGGACAAGGCTATAGGAGTCGTATAATCTCTGTCTCGTTTCCTGGACCTAAACTAAATCGCATTAGTACGTCATGGACAGGACAGGAGAACGCGATGTCATCGAGGAAAAATTCTATTGAAGTACGTAGATAGAAGGGTGACAGTGACAGTGGCAATTATTATTTCTATAAAATCCCGAAAACAAAATCGGAAAAAAACTAAATTTTCATTCATTCCCAAAAAAAACCTAAGCAAATATTGAGATAAATATTATGTCGCCCTCATTTCCAGTTTTCAGTACCCTTTAACGGCCAAGACTTAAAAATATCGTGGGTTCAAGCCTCAACGCCATTATATACTTAGTACGAAAAATTCTATACAAGAAAAAAATACAAGAAGATAGTGGTATAGGGTGGTCGTTTTTGATACCGGTTCCCTATAAAGGGTTAAGGTTTTGGGGCGCATTATACTTTGCACTATTTATGTCAGAGTTTTTAACGCCATCTATCAGTTAATAGTATAAACCATGTTCAAAACAAACCTCGCATACAGGAAGCGTTGCTATCACAGTTCGATCAGTACGGATCATGGCATCAAGTCATCAGGTACGCGCCAGTGGCTGAACTGTGCTGACAAGGCCAACTAATCAGTGAAATACTACTTGAAGCGCAATAAAAGATTATTTTCCTAACTAGTGCGCAAAAACGAACTTTGCGTACACTTCGCGCGCGGTAATTTCTCTTTTTGACGCACTTGTTATGAAAAAAATCGCCCCATACAAAAAAAATGTGTAAAATTTTTTGAGTTGTGTGCCGATATAAAGTTGATATCAAGTTAAATTGTCGTCAAAAATCAAGACAATTGCTCTGACAGTCACACAAAAAACTTACATCGAAAATATAAAGAGCTAAAAACCGAAACTGAACTTTTTTACAAGCTTAAAAGTTAAGGGGGGTTTATCGCTAAGTATCTTATGTACCTACGCAATTTTACATTAGTACTTTATTACTTCGACAGATGTCGCTGCTACTAAAAACTGCTTTCCTGAAACACGCTACGAGTGTTGCCACATTTTGTGGCAAACAAATTTAATGTGTGTGTTATATGTATTTGTACTGAATTCTTTAACTTTATATGAAATCTTATACCTACATCGAGTTTCAAAAATTGCAAAAATTTTACGTTATGTCTATCTTTATCTCATTGATTGCACCTCGGAGTGACAGCGATAAATGCTCGGTATTTACGTATTAGAATTCGTTTGCGATAAATATCCAGTTTCTCAGAGATTACTACAATAAACAATGTATGCTGAGAATTTTAAATAACTACTAACCCAGTGAACTCGAAGTCCAGTTTTGACAATTTTGTAATTACGTACGAAAATATAGCGTTATGAAAATTACAATAACAATGGGTTTGACCGTGTTAAGGTCATATTATTGTTATCTTGGCTTGCTTAAGAAAATTATGAATCACGTTGTCAGCACCGGAATTACGTATTATGAAACCTTAAAATCCTGAAGCCGCAAGGTGACGGCAGTGAGAACACATTTTAGCACCCAACTCCTCCCCTGGGTGACGTAAGGGTCGACTAAGGAGTGAGATGTCACTGACCATTAATCTTTTGAAGATTGATAATAGGTGGCAGCATTGTCTTAGCGGACATACTACTGCGCTTGACAAACCCATTTGCCAATCTGTGGCGACTGTGGCCCTACCGCGAAAAACAATATTCGTAAATTTCGAGGATTTGTCTCTCTCACTCTAATGACGCCGTCGTTTGAGTGACAGAGAAAAATCCTCGAAATTTACGACTCTTCAGAGTCGGGCGTAAGATTCACAGAGATTTACAATTTTCGATGCTCCCTTAATGCCTATCTCGAAGCTCTCAGTTGCACTTGCGACATCCCACGTAAGTGCAACAGGGAGGCAACATCATGGTTCGCCCTGCGCCGGCGCAGAACCGGAACCACGCTCAAGGTCACTCTCGCTCTCGATCGCTGGTCTTTACCACCTGCTTGAAACCGACTGTTTGGGGCCGGTCAGTGACATTGCTATTTATAAACAAACAGATTTTGAAAATTGGAATTTATCTTATTTTACCCAAGCTTCGCATGGGTATCATCTACGAACAAATAAAACATGGAAGCCGCACGTCATACTAAATTATCTTTCAAAAACGGTCTTGAATTTTAGGTGACAAGTATCATCCCCTCTTCAATGCATCACGGTAATGTAAATAAATAATAAATAAATAAATAAATATCTTGGGACATCTTACACAAATCAACCTAGTACCACGGTAAGCTCAATTAAGCTCAATTAATGTCAACCTATAAACCATTTAAAAATAATTGTTATTGGTCTCCATCAAAGTTTTGATCGGCTAAATTTTATAAAAAAAACTGTTAAAGATGTGGCGCCGAAATATGCGCGGTGGTAGGAAAAACACATTTTGGCACAATTGAATAATTGGTTTTGGGGGCATTTTCGAGCTGGCGTTAGACGTCCATGTTATATACTAACTATGGTCGCAACTGTCGCAAGTGTAAATCCCTTGACAAATATTGCAGGTGCCAGGGCAGTATAGTTGGAAGAATATGAGCTGAGCTCGTTCTCTCAAAACTCCAGTAGCATTTTGGGTCGTAAACCACAAAGTAAGGAAACAAGCACTCAGTAAAAGCAGAATATAACCGCCTTAGAAAGTTAGTATAGATTATCGACTCTATTCTTTGCACAATAGACAACAAAATAAACAAACTAAATAATGGCACGCGACTAATGACCCTGGCAGCACGCCTTTTATCTCTAAGTGCAAAATATGGGAAGTGATATTTTTTTGTCAACGCATTTTTATTTTTAAGATAAGGGTACAGAGCCGATAATCTAGTGAACATTTATGGTACCATATCGACGGTAGAAAGGCTAATTGACTTAACCGACATTTTATGAACTTTACAGGAGAGCCGTTTAAAGTTTTATTTTTTAGAAAAAAATCGCTACAAAAAAAGTAACAGGTATATTGTAACGCAACTGCCATCAAATATTCAAGATATAAAGGCGCATGCTTTGGTTCCTACCTTGATAAAATTAGTTTATTATGTCTCGAAATAAAGGTCGCTTAAGACAAATCTGCTAAAAATGAGAGAAAGGCTAATTGGTTCAAATACCAACAGCGTCTGCCGCCGGAGGCAAGTCAAATGACTGTAGTGTAGAAGTGCACTTTTTTTTAAAAGAAGGCTAAATGAGCTAAGCGCTAAGTTTACTATACAACGGGGTAAGGCTAAACAGTTTAAGCGATTTTTTAATGGAAATAAGTGGCGATTCTAATTGGCTTAATGACACACACTCATTGAAAAACGGATTGCTTAAATCTCAGGAATTATATGAATATGATTAAACATGGTGGTTGAAGCTCGGATATTTAGAGACAAAGGTATAATTACTCTGCAGGTCTAAATAAAACAAAATGAATGAAAATCGTTTTTCTCAATTTTTATTGCTATATAAAGAAAAATATTTGCTTCTAATAACATAATTAGATAGTTATTTGGCAGAATCAGTCTTAGAAAAATTGCGGATATTGATTACAGCGTTTCATCCACAATAACCTTTCTGTCGCTTTTATTGGAAAAAAATGCTCTTTTTGCCTAACATCTTTAATTAATTTATTACTATGCTTGATAGTTACGTTACATTTTCTAATCTTAATTTTTATTATATCTGTAGTCAGTTTTTTTTTACAATATAAGCGGCAGAAATACGTAAGTAAGTATTTAGACTTAAACTTTAATTGTTATTAAATAATCAAGAAATTACAATGAAAATAATTAAATTATTTCATAATGTGAAATACACGATTTCAGTATCACACACAAATCACTACGGCACATGCGCCTACCGGCACAGACTACAAGTGATTGACGCGCCCGCGCGGGGGGCGGCGGTAGTTATAGACGAGCGGCTCAAAAAGCACCGACGGCGGCAAGAGTGTGATTGTACCGCCGAGTCAAAAGTTTCTCATAGAAATTTTTGATGATTTAAGCTACACTGATATGATGCATTATGATTTTATTATAAGGATTTAAATGACACAGGTCAAAGAAATATTCTATTTTAACCGACATTCTCATCTATAAAAAGAGGTTCAAACTGCTTAAGTAACATACATTTTATGGTTTAGGGTTTTACGTATTTGGTTGAAGCGACCCATGCCCTCAAAAATTGGGAAGAGCTAAATGGTTCAAGCGACATGCTTCTTTTATTTTAAATGGAGGCTAAATGCTTCAAACGCCTATGGTGGCACTTTTTTGTTGAAGTTCAATTGACTTAAACGACTATGCTCGTGTGTGATGGAGTAAAGCCAAAAGGTTCAAATCAAAACGAATGGCAAAGTTGGGAAAGTAAAAACCGCTTAAGCGGGAACCAACCAAACATGTTTGTGGGTCAAGTCACGTTTCATTCAAAAATGCAATTTTTTGTGTTGCTTCATGCCTTGATTTTTTTAACGCTGTACCAAATTTCAGAAGTGTTAACCGCCATCAAAATCGTCTGATCGCTATGAAACCGAGCTCAATCGACGGAGAAAAATCTGCCGATTTCGATGATATAAATAACTCAATATCGCCCAAAGTGTCGCTTAAGCCAATTAGCCTTTCTACCGTCGATATTGTCCTTTTTCTACTCGGCAATTTTTTTTCGACTACCTGGTAGTTGTAAAATGTAGATAAAGTTATAAGCGCTTATTTAGTTTGTTTATTTTGTAGTCTATTGTGCAAAGCATAGAGTCGATAATCTATACTATCATTCTAAGGCGGTTATATTCTGCTTTTACTGAGTGCTTGTTTTCTTACTTTGTGGTTTACGACCCAATGCTACTGGAATTTTAAGAGAACGAGCTCAGCTCATATTCTTTCAACTATAGCACTATAAACGGTAAACGCTTGACCATCATTATATACATACATATGCTACCTGATATTGTCATCTACAATACACAAAGCGATATGATAGATATGATATGACATTCATGCACGTACTTCTTCAGAAAAGTCCATTCCATAAAAGATTATACTTTATTTATTAGAACATTCATCAACTTGATCATCATGCCTTATTTAGATATTCGGATGTACCCAATTAAGATTCATCATCATCATCATACCCTTCACTCGTTTTTGGTCTTCGAGCGATATCGTTCGCGATATCATCTGGAAATGACCTCCGTAGCCTATTTTGTTGTGACCCTGTATTTTTCAAATAGTTTGACAGGTGTGTCACGATCATGTCCAAAATTAACGAAGTCATACTCTTTTGGTCAAAGAATACGGTTTACAGTCGGATTTATTTTTCATAGAAAATACTGTAAACATGCTGATTTAAACTAGATTTTTAAATGTTTACTGTTTAAATGAAATTAAATTTATTATCCGATTCAATTTTTATTGTGTATGACATGTACTTTTATTATTTGTTTTGTATTTGTTTGGTGATTTGTGAGGTGTAAAGAGTATTAGTATTGTATTGTTATTCTTGTTGTATTGTAATTTGCCTGATTTTACCATGGCATCCAAAAAACATCTAATGTTATCGTTATAAAAATAGCAAGTCAAGAAAAAGGTGATTTTTTTTCGTACATTTTTGGCGGTTTTTTTATACACTCAAAATTGAATGCCCAAATAGATCTAACGACCATCTTTTATTGGTTTTTATTTTATGATTAAATCGGGAGAATGATTACAGGTCTCCATCAGAAAACTCCATCTCAAATCGGTTTAATTAACATCCTGCACGATGGTTTCACACTGTATTATCAAACCGTGATTAGAATGGGATTTGAAAGTACTGTTGACATACCAGTGCATAAGTAAATCTGGGATATATTCATATATTCATAGTTCAAGTGCAGGGACTGACAGACAATAGATTAATTGAAGGGTTCACGGAAAAGACATGTCCAAAGCTTAAGAAAATCATGGCAAATTCACACCTTATTCTGTTAAAAGTATAAGGTGATTTTTCCTTCTGTAATTTGAATTGACTAGACATGTACTTTCCGTGGACCCTTCAATTAATCACTCATTACATCTATAAACAACTCTTTTCTTGGTAAATGTTGTGTCATTCGTTGTGTCAACAGTAATTTGGAATCCCTTTCCGTTTCCTGTTTGATAATATACAACGAGTACCTAGAAAGGTACTGCACAAAATAAATAAATTTGCAACCCCTCCTTCATTATAATCTTGTATTAATACATGTACTGCCGCGTGAGTCATAAAAATATGTACCAACGTTTGCGGAGATGAATCAATCGATCATTTGAGAATCGCGAGTGCAGTGTCGCAAGCGCGGCGGTGTTACTAATGGTACTCGATTTAGAGCCTGGGTGCTCAAATATTTAGACCCGCTGACATTCCACAATGCCTGAAAACCCGCCTCTTCAATGTGTCCTGCCCACCATGACATACGGTGCCGAGACATGGACGCTCACTAAGGAGGCTATGCATAAAATAAGAGTAGCACAAAGAGCCATGGAGCGCGCCATGCTCGGCATCAAGCTACGAGACCGTGTGAGGAATACCGAGATTCGACGTCGCACGAAAGTGCAAGACGTCGGGGACGTTATTACCAAACTGAAGTGGATTTGGGCAGGACACATTGCCAGGCAGCGTGATGGCAGACGGACCAAAATGTTAACGGATTGGTGGCCGCTTTCAGATGGGAGAAGCGCAGGGCGTCCGACCGCTCGATGGGTGGACGATATTCGGAAGAATACGGGCCACTTTTGGATGAGGTTAGCTCAGGACCGGGACCAGTGGCGTACAAGAAGAGAGGCCTATGCTCAGCAGTGGGCGAATAACGGCTGAATATGATGACAATGATGATGCTTAGACAAGTTGCCAATCGCTAACGCTTAATCGCCAATCGTAAACGAAAGGCAGCTAACTGTCTTTGTCGCACTAATATGAAAGAGTAACAGATAGGGAACACTAGTATACGCTAAGCATCTTGTTCACACTAGCGATTCACTTGGGCGATTTGAAAGCGTTTTTTATGCAAAAATTGCACGCTGCGATTTTGCCTCCATACAAAAGTCGTTCGCAAATCGCAAGTGTGCACGTAGCACTCGCTGTTCGAGTTAAAGTCACCTGAAGGGAAGTTGCGAATAATGTAAATAAATAAATATCTTGGGAAATCTGGACATCTAACACAAGTCGACCACGGTAAGCTCAATTAACGCTTGTGATGTTGGTATCAGGACACATGTAGATACAGCCATGACCAAGGAACAAATATTTGTGATAAATAAATACGCAAATAATGCCCTCGCCGGGATTCGAACCCGGAACCTCCAGCATCGTAGGCAGGATCACAACCAAGTAGGCTACGGAGGTTGACAATTGCTGCAATTGAAATCCTGTCATTAAACTTGACTAAAGTTAAGGTTTTTACAAATTTCACGGTAATTGGGTGTCCCTAAAAGTGAAGGAGCTCGTAAAAGGATCAAAATTATTTTCGTTGTCTTGTTTCATACCACTCTGTCACGCTTTTAGTGGCTGTTTCTACTCAGTGTATAAAAAAAAACCGGTGCACTTGTATTTCTTTTTCGCTTTACATTAAAATTCTTAATCCATACATGAGAATTTAAAAACAAATCATCATCTCATACAAAAATCACCACTGCGTCACGTTTTTAGCGACACAAAATAAGACAACAAAAAGAATTTTGACCCAAAAAACACATACCTAGGTATTAATAAGAATTTAGACAGGTAGGTAAAAATACGGTCTCATATATAATAAATTTTTTTTTTTGCATTATTCTGAATTTTCGAAGCTCGCGGCCTAAATTTAGGGCCTGCTCCCGGTTCTCTCAGTACCGGGAATTTCCCAGTACTCCCGGTACCGAGAGAACCGGTACTGAAAATAATGTCCCGGTTCTTTCCCGGTACTATGTTAAATAAACAAGATGCGTGTTTTTTTAGAGCTGTGTCGTGTATTAACGAATATAGAGATTATGTTTTTAACTCTTATGTAGCTGTGATCGTGTAAAGCACACGAGTGCTTTTGTGTGTATACATTTTTTTATATTTAATGAAAAACATTTATACATAATACAATTAATACATAAAATGGATAAAATCTATAGGTATATTGTATATTATACCTCTGTAGTTCTATCCACAAAAAAAGCTCTATTTAAATTATGACATGTATGATGATGACAGATGTATGGACTAGAAACCTCTCTGTACCTTCTATGCCTGTCCAGAAAAAAAACTATCTTTGAATTATGACATTTTGATGTTGACTGATATATACCAATATTAATAATATCAAATTTCATTGTTTATTTATGTGGGCAATATTATTTCTTGTTCAGATCAACAGATCAGCAAAGCAAACATGTTTTGCAAGAAATTAGTGACTCTGGCACATTTTATGGATTTAAATATTATTCTAAATGCAAATACGATCGTTTTGTTTTTTGAAACGTACAATTGTGCAGTGTAGGTACATTTCAGAATCTAAACTGCCACATTCCGTATTGCGTTTCCTTTGTTTATAAATAATACATACACATTTATTTAATTCAAAACACCTGTGATTGATAGAATATATTTTTAATTCAAAAAGTTGCATATCCAAATACTTACGGCGGTTTTTTTTAGAAAAAATTCAATTTAATAGGATACAATTTAAAAATCTAAACCGCCACATTCCGTATTGTGACTCTTTTTTATATAAAGGAACACAATATTTACATATTTATTTTATTCAAAACGGCTACATATACAAATATGACAGTTTTCCTTATAACATTCTTAGCATAATCACTTCTTTTTTGGATTTATGGCACTTTTTCCCAAAAATGTCATGCGTTTTGGTCAACGGTCGAGTCGCAACTGACTAAATAGTGGTTTAGCACCGAAGTTAGTAGTGAAAGCGTGATAGTGCAAAAAGGGTACCTGCATAATTTTGATACTTTCTAACGACAAATCGACAGGTGTCTTAGTGCCACGTAAAATATTAGTGTTTTAATGTCGTTTTTGCAATAAAATATTTTTTCATGGTTTTTTACTTGTTTTTTACTTCTGTCTTTAATGGACGATATATAGTTTGTGAGTTTTGTGACATTTTCTTAAAGGTAAAACATTGTCACTTAAGCACAAGGACGCTCTAATTCGTATAAAAATACGAGCAAATTTCGTCTAATGGTACAGTCAAAGACAAAATAAGGGGTATACAAAAACGTTCAAAAATATGTCCCAGTGCATTCTAATTCTGTGTAATAAGAACGTCGTAACATATTTATGAACGGATTCTTTCGATACTTATTTTTGCACTTGACTGTACGCGAATTTGAAAACGTCAAATTTAATACTATAAGCGCCGCATTACGGTTTATTTATATTTCTTTGTTCAACAAACAATTTAGTAATAAAGTCAAGTCATACGCCGATGGAAGAACCGGACAGAACCGGGAGTCCCGGTACTGGTACCGCTCGGTACCGGGAAGTGAAAATCTCAGTACCGGCCCCGGTACTGCAGGCCCTAGGCCTAATGTTATAATTCGAGTTGCAATGGTAACACACCGTCGCATGCGCATAGTGATTCATCTCGGCGGGATTAGTGTTTTAACAGTTATTAATGGCTTCATACACGATGTGGGCCCAGCGGTGGGCGCGTGTGAAGTGTACTCGGATCTAGTACAGTTGGCCATAAAATTAGGTAGATTTTCTAAAAGCAAGTAACTTTAGAAAATCTTTGAATGTAGAGTTACTAACTATTAAAAATAGCATAGTATTGTAAATTGAAGGTACCGTGGCGTTCAGAATTGCATGGACGATTTATGAATGTATTCATTCATATCATAAATATACTGTCCATGCAATTTTGAAACCGACTGTACCTACTTTTCTTTCATGTCCCAATGTTTTGGGACGCCCTGTTTAATAATATCCGTATAGTATTATGGTAAAATTGTATAATTAGTATTGTGCGAAATGCCTTATTGATATTGGGTTCTGATTTTTTTACTGCCTATAAAATACGAATAAAACATTATTACATTAATTAAAAATAATTGTATTATGCTTTAATGGTAATGATGTTTTATATTTTATTACGTGAAGTATTTGCTACTTCAAATAATTATAAAATTACAAATTAATGTGAACATTGCTTCCCATTCAATGCCCATTTATGCTTAATTAATAATAATCTAATACAAAGTAATGAATGCTTTTCATTTTGCATTTCACAATATGTGTCTTAAAACTTTAACTCATTAATAAATATAGAAGACACTAAATATTGTAGTTTATTACAGATGTATTGTAATGAGTTTTATTACAAAAAAAATTGTTTACGAAATTAACAAAAGCCCATATTTATACCAGGCAACTTCTATTAATGTCCCAAGTAACCTGTCCAATTTAAGGGAAAGGATTTCCGCTTGTATACAAGTTACAAGTTTTTGAGAAATGGACCCATTAAATAAGATTGTGAAATAGGCCCCTGGTCCCTACAATCTGTACAATAAAGAAGCCGAAAAAAATTGCATTTTCATTTTTTTTCATTTTTGGAACACAAACATATATAATAACCTTTTTTTTTATTAATTTTTAATGTTTTCATAATAACATTGATATAAATTGCCTAATAAAGACATCATAAGAGTGATAGACAATTATTCGAATATTGCGGATTTAGAAATTCACAGCAGGGCTGCTGGTACCACACCTTAAATAAATAAATAAATATCTTGGGACATCTTACACAAATCGACCTAGTCCCACGGTAAGCTCAATTAAAGCTTGTGATGTGGGTACCAGGCGACGATATATATAATAGATAGTTACATATATGTAGATACTTTAATACATAGACAGCCATGACTAAGGAACAAATATTTGTGATAAATAAAAACACAAATAATGCCCTCGCCGGGATTCAAACTCGGAACCTCCAGCTTCGTAGGCAGGGTCACTACCAACTTGGCTACGGAGGCCGACAAACCTTATATTCACACCTTATATTCTTGTATTATATTCTCTTACATTATGTATTCCGCATTAAAAACCACGCTCCTCTTTATGTTAATAGCGGTCGGTAATATACTCCGTGATGCGGTATTTACATTTTGCTTGGAAACCGCCGCTCACTCGCGTTACTTCACTGGTACTAGCAACGTGCGTGGCATTTTAATAGAATGTTTATAATGTATTTAAACATAGTATTTAGCAGTAAAATTAATATTAACTTCGGTTTTATTGGCTTATGCAAGATAATTTGTATATGTTCATATAGTGGTAATATTAGTGTTGATGAGATTTTATAATTTTATTACTTTGCGAATGTTATTGTACCGACTAGTGGATCGTTTAATACTTGTACCTACTTCAGAAATTATAAATATTTTTAAGGTTAGCTTCAATATCTGTGGAGACAACAAACATACACCCTGAGAAAAAGTACGAAACTCTCGTAAGAATACCACTAAAATATAAATAAGTTAATGAACTTGACCATTCATGATGAATAAATGATCATAGATACGTTTAAAAAAACTATAAATAAGGGGCAAGGAAATATTTTAATTTTTTTTTATTCTTTTCTGTCAGACCAAATCACCCTCGATATCAATAATTATTTTTCTTAAATATTTCTAATCTAAATACGATGATATTATGTCTCTAAACGAATCACCACATTTTTTTACTGCTCCTTGTTTATAATTTAAACCACGTCTTTGCAACAAACGCATAACAATTTATTCAACCAACAACAACAGTTTATAAAAACAAACATGTACTAGATTTTATTGCTCATTGACTTCGACAATATCTGTTTAATTCCGAGCAGAATCAATGAATAAATTTACGACAAAAGGAAATTGAAAAAGACATTCAAACGCCATTTTTCTCTATAAATAGCTTATTGTCACCAGCATTCTTTCCAGTCTGATGAACAACCTGAAAATATAAAACCAGTTTATCTG
This sequence comes from Thaumatotibia leucotreta, assembly GCA_025490895.1. Lineage (NCBI taxonomy): Eukaryota > Metazoa > Arthropoda > Insecta > Lepidoptera > Tortricidae > Thaumatotibia > Thaumatotibia leucotreta. The sequence continues at coordinate 6,419 of JALPQI010023746.1, read as the reverse complement.
TGAACTACAGCTACATAATATTATCTTAAACTAAGAAGACCAAGTTAAAATGGTTTAAAATGTATCAACGATGCGTGCAAGAGATATCAGATGTAGTTGATATCTCATTCCCGATAGAAAGTGATGAATGCATGATCATTTTACTGCGAAGCCACTAATTGTGTGATAGTAATTACGCTCAAAGAGGCAGTTAGTATGGATTAATGAACCATCTAGACTTGATCTTGGAAACTACTTTGTCTTCAGTTATCAATTATCATGCGAGTTGCGTTATTATAATTAGTTCTTTAGTTTGCTTTAATGGGGCGTGATCCCAACTGTGAAAAACGTGTTCCGTTCGTCTTTCTGAACAAGGTTTCCCATGGGGCGTATATGAATGAACTAGCGTACTTTTTTTACCGGATAGGTTTGAGTTGATTAATATGTATACTTTTCTTCTACTAATTCCTTGTAAATTTGTTTATATAATTTTGAAACAAAGACTAGAAATTATGAACTGCATCGGTCGGTATGAAATTACCGGTATTTTTTTCGCGATTCTCATACTTGTTCCATAGAAAACCTTGTTCAGAAAGACCATCTTGATACGTTTTACACAGCTGGGTTCACGACCCCGTAATCACAATCACCCTGTATTTGAGGAGATAACCTCTCGCAAACTTAAAATCGTTTTTCGGGCATCTGTCACACACACACACATCGTCAGGTTATCTCAGTCCACTGCAGACAATCTAAGAATAATAAAAGCTATATTTCCAAAACTAACTGTTCTCTCTCTTTTGTTCCAGCATGCCAACGCAGTCCGTGACTCAGCCCGTCTGATCCTCGACTCTCCAGCCCCAGAATCCGAAGACGCCCTCACCCTGGCCAAGGCCCTCCGCTCCAGGCCTCCAGTCAACATGCTGCCAGCCGCCAAAGCCGGCACATTCTTCGCAAGAGACAACCTCTCCAACTTCATCGACTGGTGCCGCAGAGCCTTAGGAATTTTAGAATGTCTTCTCTTCGAAACTGATGATCTATGCTTGAGGAAAAATGAGAAGCATGTAGTGCTATGTCTGTTGGAAGTAGCCAGAAAAGGAGCAGTTCTGGGCATGCCAGCTCCATTGCTGGTTCAAATGGAGAAGCAGATAGAAAGAGAATTAGCGGGAGAAGAGCTCAGACCTGATGATACAGCTTTGGGTCTTGTCCCTGTTGGACCGCAGCCGCAGCTGGTGACAAATGACTTGAGGAGTTTGGATGAGAGGGTGAGGGATTTGGTGGAGAGGTGCTCCTGCCCAACGCAATTCCCGATGGTGAGGGTTTCGGAGGGGAAGTACAGGATTGGTGATACCAGGCTGCTGATCTTTGTCAGGGTGAGTTTTATTTTCTTTGATGGTTTTATTTGTACCGTCGCCATTAAATATATTGGCAGGGTACTCTGGAGGTATATGGCGTTTAGTGTGCATGTTTAGATATTTTTGAGCACCGTGGCCGCTTCGATATATCTAATGGAGACTGTAAAAAAACGATTGTTGATAAAAAAATTAAGAAAGGATCTTTTTATTTTGACTATAATTAAACGGTTAAACTCACGTGTATTTAGTCACTACACGCGACATGTTTCGAATTAGAGATTTCTCCATTATCAAGCACTGAGCCCGCGATCACGATTCGCGAGAATGGAGACCTTAGGCTCTCCGAAACATGCCCGCGTAGTGACTAAATATACATGAGTTTAACAGTTTAATTATCGTTATAGTTATTATGTCTCACGAAAGTTATTTTATGTCTCACGAAAGTTATTCGATTTTTTTGATATTGAATAGGTATTATGATAAGATAAGAAGCTAAACTAATTCAAATTATTCTTACTTAGATCAACGTTTCGTCTGTGGTATGATATAAGTTGTAAGGCTCTATAAGCCTAGTTGGGTAATATAAATTTACTACATTAAAATTCATATTAAAATACTTTGCTGGTGGTAGGACCTCGTGCATGGTCCGCCCGGATAGCTGCTACTAAATAGCAGCAATTACCCGTTAACCTGCTGCTAAATAGCAGTGTTTGCACTGCTGTGTTTCGGTTTGGGGGTAAGATAGCCGGTGTTATTACTGGCATAGATAGAGGTAATCCATCTAAGTCCTCAGGGTAGGCAGCGCATTGGCGATTTTTGAGTCACTATGTCCATGGGCCTTAGTTCCTGCTTTCCATCAGGCGGGCTGAGAGTTCAGTTGTCTACCTTTGTCACATAAAAAAAAACTTAAGAGTAAATCATCTGATGACAGCAATTTCAAACATTATAATTCTTATGCCAAGTCAAGAATGCGATAAGAAAACTCATAATAATACATTGGTCGTCTAATACAATACGATTACAAAGGCGACACATGCCATACATAAGTTTTATCTTAAGTAGTCTATATTTTAATTGCGAGCATAATGTATTAGAATCACACTGTTTTATTTATCATCTTGATATAATGGCTACACTCAGTGCATGTTTATATTAACACTTTGTTCCTGATCTGTAGCTGTACCTAAAGTCCATTTCAAATACGAAGGCCCGATTGCACTTGACAATTTCATTAGGCGTCAACAATAGGATCAGTGATAACAAAAGATACCTGGCAATATCCTTTTGTGGCGCTGGCGTGATATTGTTTGCATACATCAGTGTATGACACGTGCCAATTTGTAGTAGATCAATTAAATGACAAATGTTTCGAGTGGCATCGGGCCTTCGTATTTGAAATGGACTATACCATGACTTTGCAGGTATCGATAACGTTAGGTTTTTTTACTCAATACGTAAAGCAGCATCACGCTCGCTCCAAGGTCAGTGCTATCACGATAGAATGCATACGAGTAAAACCTAACGTATCTTTTACTTCCAACTCATGATCCAGCTACTGGATTGATGAGAGGGGAATAGTACATTTCAATGCAAATGCAACTTTTTTTTTTCGACGATGACGAAAGTTGGAGCCCGAGTGAAACGAGGGCGACACCCACCCAAGTTAAAATTAGTTTTTACACGTGTATCGAACGATTTTTTTTCATAACAAGTGCCTAAAAAGAGAAATTTATGCGAAGCGTGCGCAAAGTTTACTTTTCCGCACTAGTTAGGAAATAGTACATTTCCTAACTAGTGCGGGAAAACTTTTTTTCGGCTACGGTGAAAGTTGGAGCCCGAGTGAAACGAGGGCGACAATCACCTGAGTTAAAAAAAAAGTTTTTGCACGTGTAAGGGACGATTTTTTTCATAACTAGTGCGTCAAAAAGAGAAATTACCGCGCGCGAAGCGTGCGCAAAGTTCGTTTTTGCGCACTAGTTAGAAAAAATATTTTTCACCTGTTAATACTTGAAAACAATTGCTAGTAATGCGTTTTATTTTATTACACATTTTCTTAAAGGCCCGGGACGCAGTAACATACTGTAACAAAAACCAGATTTAAAATATTTAAATATTTAAATGTGCCTCATCTCCAATCTGTATAAACTTCTACTTTATAAGTAATTAATAACATTTCATAAGCATTTACAGATCAATGAAATTGCCTAGTTACGTAGGTATACAAGTAATAAACAAATTAGCATCCAAGTCTCCTTACATTGGTCGGTGCATAATAAGTATCATAACATCTTGAAAATGAATAATACATTGACAATTTGCATGTTATTCGCATATCGATGTTAATCGAATTAAAATGCAGAATAGTGCGAAGCACTTTGGAAGTAAGATTTTTTCCAAGCATTTTCATTTGTAACACGTGCATTCGTACAAAGAAATAATATAGTACATGAAATTCGAAACGAGTGGCAATGTTTTAAAACATAACCGATAGGGAGTGTTTTAAATCGACACGAGTTACGAATTTCGTTTTTGCACGTGTCTCGTACGACGTTTTTTAGTGCAGATAGCCCTCCGAAGTTTTGGACCTGACGTAAAATGACACACTTCTCGCACTAGAGCCTAAAAAACTCTCTCTGTACTAAAATAGTACATTGCGACACAAGTGCGAAAAACTCGTGTCGATTTAAAACACTCCCTGTCGGTCGTGTTTTAAAACATCGCCACTCGTTTCGGATTTCGTTTTTGCACGTGCTCGTACGACGTTTTTTAGTACAGATGGCCCTCCGAAGATTTGAACCTGACGTAAAATGACCCACTTCTCGCACTAGAGCCTAAAAACTACACCATCTGCATTAAAAAAATATTATTCGATTTGAAAAATATTAAATAATTCGAGCAATGTACCTCATCCTTATAATCATTACATCATTCCCCTAATTTAATTGAACCTCTACATTTTCTTTGCAAAAAATCATGAATCGATATTACTATTCATTTTACGATCGACCTATTAAAGATTGAAACTTTATTAGTTACTTTAAAACATTACAGGAGAGGAAAATGTCAGCCTCTGTAGCCTAGTTGGTAGTGACCCCACCTACGAAGCTGGAGGTTCCGGGTTCGAATCCCGGCGAAGGCATTATTTGTGTATTTATTTATCACAAATATTTGTTCCTTGGTCAAGGCTGTCTATTTAAGTATCTATATGTATATATCTATTGTATATATTGTCGCCTGGTACCCACATCACAAGCCTTAATTGAGCTTACCGTGGGGTGGGGCTAGGTCGATTTGTGTAAGATGTCCCAAGATATTTAGAATGGAGGGTACTGGGGGAGGCCTTTGCCGAAAATACCACATAATTAACGAAATGAAACAACAGTTTAATGTAAAGAAATGTATTTTATTATACTTTATTCAGAAATAAAAGGCATTAATAATAATAAACTTTAAAACAAGGTAAACGTTTTTAAAGAAAATATACAGTGTGTTTCCATCATCCGGGCCTTTATGAAAATGGGTAATAATCATTGGTACAAATCTCTCCAGTTTCACTATCGTTGGAGCTTTTCCCAAACTCGTCTATCTGAACGACCTCGTTAGGTCCAACCTCGGCCGTATATGGACCAACCGACCAAGTTCGACCCGTACATTCGTCAATAGAGATAATAAATACAATAATAGATCAACGAGTTGACTCGCGGACGAAGGGTTCCGTATTCGGTAAATATTATCTACCTAATAGCCTAGTACAATGTTGAATATTTGTCTCTGTCACTACTCAAACGAACACATTATCGGCGTGACAGCGACAGATACTCGAAATATACGATTTTCGAAATATTTTTGATGCATGTCTTCTTAGCCGAATTTAAAAAAGGGTTGTATTCGTAATCGGGTCCTATTGTTACCCTTTTTATATCACGACGGTGGCAAATAAGCTTACAGCCTGTCTGATGGTAATCAGCTAACGCAGCCATGGACATTTGTAACTCCAGGTGAATCCTGTGCGCTGCCGGCCCTTTAAAAAATGTTGAATCCTTTTTTGGAAGTCCTCATACTGTAGTTCCTTGAGAAAACCTAGGCCTTATTCGGAGTGAACGTGGGAGGAAATTCGTTATAAACTGCATAGTCATCATCATCATATCAGCCGAAAGACCACTGCTGAACATAGGCCTCTATTAAAGATCGCCACAATGACCGGTCTACCTGCATCCAGTGGACTCCTGTGACCTTCATCAGGTCATCAGTCCACCTTGTGGGGATCCTCATATTTTAATGACAAACGGGTCTAAATCGCGTAAACTTACGTTTAATTATATCCTGACGATTCGGGCATGACGTTACACCCGTGGTCAGTCAGTCTGCGTAAGTTTACGCGATTAAGACCCGTGTGTCTTTAAAATATAAGTGGTAATCGTGAAAGTTTAAATCAATATATTGTGGGGAACCTACCCACTCTACGGATATAAGTTTCTTACAGACAGTACGGGACCCTAAAAAGTTCCAATACAAAACTCTAGATTTATGAACAGATGGCTCACTTCTTAAGGCCACTAGCGACTGGTCTCGCAAAGGTCGCTAACGTTTTTCTGCAAATAACTTGTGGGCATTTGATTTGACCAAAAAAGGTAAAGATTGTGAGTCATCGCCGCGTTTTGGTCTGAACGCTATGTGGTTAATTAAACACATGGTCGGTTATTTTTAACTCGGCGGTTAAACGTACAATGTAGTAGGTAATTTATCTTTATAGATTGCTAGTTTTTAAGCGGCTTCCTTTAAGAGGTAAATTGAAAGTGGATGCGAGATTGTTTTGTTGATTTTTTATCTCAAAGATACAAATCAAGCTAAAGAAACTGTGGAAGGAATTATATTGATTTAAACTTTCACGATTATCACTCATATTTTACAGACAAACGGGTCTTAATCGCCTTAAGTCTGCCTGCGACCACGGGTGTAACGTCATGCCCGAAACGTCAGGATATAATTAAACGTAAGTTTACGCGATTAAGACCCGTTTGTCTGTAAAATGTGGAAGGAATTGTTTTTAAACAGTAAAAAGCTTTCAGGCTTCTAGTTTGAGAC